>JAJPUD010007335.1:68380-109655 GCA_023553655.1 Myrmecobius fasciatus | reverse complement strand
GTTTATATTTAGTAACAAACATTTATTTTCCAGTTTTTATTAAGAAAGAATCAAAATTTTAGAGTATTTAGTTTGTTTCTTAAATATTTTTTCCTTTAAAATTTCCTTTAAAATCTCAAATTCAGCATGCCTAACATACAATTCATTATCCTTCCCCCAAGAACTTCTACATTTCTGTAATCAATGCCATTCATCCCATATTCCTGGTTAATAACCACCAATTTTTCTTTGAGTTCTTCTGAGTCTCCTTTACATAATGTTATCAAATCCATAAACAAAATTTATTGTTTTTATGTCCAAAATATTTCTCATATCTGACCTTTTCTCTCTTTATTAACAGTCTATCAGGCTCATTTAGGCCCTCACTCACTGACACTTACATTATCACAAGAGGATTCAAATTTATTTTTCTGGCTCCTTTTCCCATGTAGGTGCCAAAGCTTTTTTTTCCCTAAAGAGTAGGTCTAATCATGTCATTCTTCCACTTGTCTCAATAATATCCAATGGTTTGCTACTAACTATCTGAAAAATCAAATCAAGTCTTTTGTCTGGCCTTGAAAGATCCTTTACAACCTGGACCCTTTCTATTTTTAGAGCCTTACACGCTAGTCATTTTAGCAAGGAAGGAAAGGAAGGGAATAAACATTTATATTGTTCCTCTTATGTTTTAGACATTAGACTGAGTACTATTTATTTTTCAGAAATATATTGTCTCACTCTGAATAGTTGCTGTTATTATTTTCTCCATTATAAGTTAAGGAAATAGAAACAAGGAGTAGAAAATCACCTTGCCCAATATCACATAATTAGTAAATATTTGAAACTCAATATGAACTCAGGATTTCTTAAGTATAGGCCCAGGGTACTATTCACTACCCCCCTGGCTGACTTTGCTACCAGTTGCCTTCTAATGAGCTCTATAGTCCAGCTATACTGGCATATTTGCTATACCTTATGCACAATGATCCATTTTCCAGATCCTGCATCTCCACACACTCTGTCCACACTCTGTCTTGAATGTTCTTTCTTCTTATTTCCATCTGTTAAACCACTGGAATCCTTCAGTAAAAAGATCACTTTATACATTACATCATTTCCAATTCTCACCAACTGCTAGTTCCCTCCTTTACAATCTTTTATCTGTATCGATCACATATTTATCTGTATCAATTTGCAAATATTTATGATCTACTTATGTAGGTATATGTCATACCTCACAAAAATTAAGTCCCTTGATTAGGAATTATGCCACTTTTTGTCTTTGTGTCACTACCACCTAAATAAATGTCTAGCGTATAGTTCAGATAAATATTTATTTATATTTGTATGTTAAATCCAATAGATGTATACATATTTATACAATTATCTTGCTGCGTAAGAAAAATCAGATCAAAAAGGAAAAAATGAGATAGAAAACAAAATGCAAGCGAACAACAACAAAAAAAGTGAAAATGCTATGTTGTGATCCACACTAAGCTCCCACAGTCCTCTCTTTCTGGGTGCAGATGGCTCTCTTAATCACAGAATCATTGGAACTGGCCTCAATTATCTCATTTTTGGAAAGAGTCATATTCATCAGAATGGATCACATTATAATCTTGTTATTACTGTGTACAATGATCTCCTGGTTCTGCTCATTTCACTCAGCATCACTTCATGTAGGTCTCCCCAGGCCTCTTTAAAATCATCCTGCTGATTGTTTCTTACATAACCATAATATTCAATAATATTCATAAACCATAACTTATTCAACCATTCCCCAGCTGATGGGCATCCACTCAGTTTCCAGTTTCTTGCCACTACATAAAGGGCTACCACAAACAGTTTTGCACAAGTGAGTTCCTTCCCCTCCTTTAAGGTCTCTTTGTTATAAGCCCATTAGAAAAACTGCTGGGTCAAAGGGTATGCACAGTTTGATAACTTTTTGAGCATAGTTTCAGATAAGTATTTAATTAAGAAAAAAAATAAGCTTGATTTCATATGAAGCCAGTCTGACTGATTTGGAACCATTGTGACCTAAGAAAGCAAAGGCCAAAAAAAAGAGCAAGTATGAAGCAAATAATAGCTATTCTGCCCAATTGAGGAGAGCTGGTAATTTAAAGCAGGGGGAGATAAATAAGTTGAAGGAGAGCTAATATTTTATGGAAGTAAATCACTTGAAAGCTTTTGTTCTTTATTCCTCAGTTCTTCCCTTTGAAAAATGATGCTAAAAGTACCCTGCTATTGAAATTCTCTTGTGAATATTCTGACCCTTCTATTCTATGTGACACAAATAGGAATTTAGGAGAAAATTGAATTTTAATTATAGGGTTGAAAATTTGCTGTGTACATATACAAAGTAATTTTTCACTTGAGACCTTCAAAAGTGAATTCCCAATACACTGGGAGACGAAGAGTAATGTAAAACTAAGTGTAAAACTATACAGTTCCTCCACATCTTTTGGGAGGAATGTTCATAAAACCAGATAACTACACATTTGTAATCCATATAATTTGGAAAAAGGTATATTCATTTGGGATCTTCAGCAGATGTTGCAGATTTCTACTCAGTAAGAGTAGAATTTTCTTTTGGAATATTTTGAAATGACTTGATTTGGAGTATTTTTATATTTTTATAGGCTAAAAAATCAGAACTTGACATATTAAAAGGAATACATATATTAATTGAATGAATTATATTTGGGGGAGGGCTTTGGGAAGTATGTTTTTTATTAAATGAGTCATATCACAGATTCTTCCCATTTGTGGAGAGGTTCATAGATTGGGTCCTTTGCATTCTACATGTTTTCCACATAGCATCCTACCCCACTGTACATACTTCCACATATAGTAAATGAATAAAATTAGGTAAGAACATTTCAAGGGAAATATCTTATCTATAATGAAACATGATTTATTGACAAATTATACTTCTCCCCTCATTTTTGGTATGGAAACAGCTGGAGTTTAACAAATTAAAAATTTGCTATTAATCATATTACCTTTATTGCCTATCAGAGTTTTTGATATTTACACAGATATTTTATAATTATGTAATGATTTATAATTAGGGCATATGTCATTGGTAAAATTTAGCTCTTTTATTTTACCATAAATTAAATGTCAAATAGTCATAAAAATGAAACTCAAAGAAAAATTTGAGATTATCTAGTCCAAGCCCCTCATTTTTTCAGCTGCTAATAACTATCCTGATATAACTAGTGAATGATGGAGTTTTTGTGTCTCCCTCAGCACCTACCAGAGGGCACTTCATTTAGTAAGCACTTGATTAATATATATTATTATATGTGTGACTTTTACTTATAGATTACACACTTGTTATAGGCAAGAACTATTCATTTATTTTTAATCTCCCTCATTCTCTAATGATATGTACACATTTTAAACCAGATTTATTTCATTGATTTCATTGGTATAACGAATTTCCAATGAAAAAATCCACTATGTTAATGCTACACACACATACAGAAACATATACACATTGTGCATACACACATGTTTGTGTACACATACTTGTTTGCATGCGTGTATGGTTATAGAATATACACATATGTATGTATGTATGTATGTATATGTGTGTGCATGTGAATAATTTAGCAGATTATTTCTAGTACTGCCATGCTTATTGGTCCTCCTCCCATATTCTATTGTCTTCTACTTATTTTTTAAGTTTTATTGATTTTTTCTTCCCTTTTTCCTTATGTCACCATAACTATATTCTACCACCTGCAAATATTCCCCTTTTCCCAAAAATCAAAAGCTCTTCCCAACCATAAATAATTACCTTTAAATAAAATAAATCTGAAAGGCAGCTAGGTGGTGCAGTGTATAGAGCACCAGCCCTGAAGTCAGGAGGACTTGAATTCAAATCTGGTCTCAGACACTTAATAGTTCTTAGCTATGTGACCCTGAACAAGTCATTCAAAACCAATTGCCTCTGCAAAAAAGTGATAAAATAAAATAAATCTATAATTTGTCATGTCTTTCAGTCAAAAAGTAAATATTTATTTAGCATATACTATGTCCCACACACTGTGTTAAGGACAGAGGATATAAACAGGAATCATTCCTGCTGTCAAGGTCTTCACAGTCTAATGATGAAGATAACATGCAAACAATCAAGTATAAACAAGCTATATGAAGGAAATATTGGAAATAACTTTTATAGGGCAGATACTAGAAGTAAGAGGAATTGAGAAAGACTTCTTATAGAAAATGAGATTTTTAGCCAGGACTTAAAAGAATCCAGGGAATACAGGAGATGGAGATGAGACAAAAATTCTGAGAGTTGAAAAATGGAATATTTTGTATAAAAATGCATGATTTTATCCTAATAGCTTTATACTTCTGCATTACAAATATTTAAGGTTTAGTTAGATATCTAATCCTAGTCTAATAACTAATCTCAAGAAGAACTGAATAGACAGCTTCATGGCTCCTTCTCTTGCTCCCTTCCTGGCAGGAATTAAGTCTCCTTCCCTTCTTGGGAGGGATGGGCAATATTAGAGAGATATCTATACTTTACCATGAATCAGATTTAGATAACCTAAATGGAAATGCACACAACTTACATATGCAGCATATACCTTACACAGCTAAATCACTAAGTCTGTTTTAATAGTCATGCAACTTTTAGCATTGGCTGCTAACTATAGTTGCAGAATTCATCTTCTAGCCAAAATATTATTATTTTTTTTACTAGCAGCAGCAGAAGTAGTGGTTGTTCTCATGGAGGTGGTGGTTGTAGTAGTGGTAACATACCTATTTATATAGGTGCTTTAAGTTGTGCATGAAATATTTCATTTCATTCCCCACAACTATCTTTTTTTATTTCAATATAATTTTATTTTAAAACAGGTCACAAGACAAAACTCAATCCCATTCTGTTATTATACAAGCTACAACTATGTACTTAAAAGCTGAGGGGCAATCTTTAGAAGCATATTTGTAAAGTGAATAAAAATCTATATAAAACACATATTCAAATAATTTCTATAGGAACACAAATAAGTGTGACTCCATCTCTTAATCTTCCATATTGTTGCATTTATGCTAACCCTATTGTTAAAACAAAATTTAAAACTCTAGAAAGGAATTAAGTTAATGGTCTCCCCAAATGATCTAATTTAAACTAAACTTGCAATTAATGGCTACAAACAGCTTCTATATGTTATTACTAGTTGAAGTACAAGTTGTTGAGTGACGTTCCATTCCATTTTCCCAAACACAAAATAATGGCAAAGTGTTTATATCCTGATCCTCTACTTCTGCCAGAAAATTGGTTCTTGATTTGTTGCATTCTTTGTCATGCTGACCCAGACATCACATAATAGATAGTGGATCTCTGAAATCCATTGAAAGTGGAAGTAGTAGCAGCAATATAAACACCCATGTTTTCAAACAGCATCCATCCCCCACATGACTTTCTGGTAAGTCATAGTGTTCAACAATTTGATCTAGGGTATCACCTGTTGGTCCCCATATGCTAGAAGAGTAATACTTCACATCTGGTTTGGGTCTCTTTTGTAGAGTAGGTCTCTTTTGTAGAGTAGGTTTAACATGTGCAATATCAAACAACACAATTAAATGACCCATATATTTCATCATCTACATTAACACATAAAGGTTTGGTGATTTGTCTCATCTTCATTATCAAAATCTGTTTGTTCTTTTAATTCAATTTTTTTGGCAACATCGTTAACTGAAAGCTTGAAAGCCAGTGCAACATAGTATCTGTCTAGCTCAGCTATGATTCTCACTTGAGTCATAAGGAAAATACTAATCCAATGCTGGATTGATTATACTTGAGATCTCTTCAAATTTAAGCTTTGCATCTTCAGAACCAGGAAAGCCACCATCAATATCAAGAAGATACATGTTGAACCCAACTCCAGCCCTCTGTCGAAGACACTTTGAGTATAAGAAACTGCTTGGATGAAGGTTTCTGGGTCAATCAATGGAAATTAACTCCAATAGCATCAATATACAGTTCCTTTGCTCGCTCACAAAGTAGCCTCCTAGTTTTGAAAATGGCACCAAATTCAACAACCAGCTTTGGAGTTATCAATGGCGAATCTCAAAACAAGTTTGCCTTTGGATGAGTTCTGGAAGCCTCCATTAGTTCTACTTCACTATTGAAAGCCATCATTTGTACTTCATTATTGGCAGCATACTTAATTTGTGATGCTTGTTTGCATGGACACACCCTAAGACTCTATACTAATTGCATTTCAGTTTTGCTAACACAATCAAATCCTGTTCCTATAGCAGCAAGTATATTCATTATGGCTCTGCTGTCATTACTTTTAACAGAATAAAAAGGATTTAATTGAGGAAGAGCTTTGCACTATCTCAGATGTTTCTTTAGGATGTCACCAAGGTCAGTAACATAGAAGCTATCTTTATTATCAGAAGAAAAAACTTAATTAATTTCTGGTCCAGAAGAATAAATATCCTTAGTAGTAAAGCCTTCATCTAGGAAATTGAAATTAAATTTAATTTAATTTTGCAAATTAAATTAATCTTTGTTAAAGTTGTTCATGGTTTCTTGGTGTTTTCTTTAAAGTGTAACACAATGTAAAACTAAAAGATGGAAAGACAAGAAATTCCAAATTTATACAAAGGTAGTTCTCTAGGGTGAAAGTCCTATTAAATAGTCTTCTACTATTGTCCCTTCAGGGCACTGGATGTTCTCTTAAAGGGCATGGATGGAGTGAACAGACCCCAGTGGAGATGCTCAAGATGAATGGAATTTGAAGTTATGATGCCTTCCTCCAACCTCTGCCCCCATTCAGCTGCCTCCTGCCCAACTGGAGGAGGGCTGTGCTGCTGGTCCAAGGTGTCACAGGAGCTGCTGGCAGAGGAGCTACTGGTGGTGGAGACTGAAGGGGTTTGACTTCCCTACAACTATCTGATGAGAATGATTTTGCTATTACCTCCATTGTATAGCTGAGGAAACTGAAGATAAGAGAGGTCAAACCATTTACTTGGGGTCACAGGCTAATAAGTGTTTGAGGCAGCTTTCAATTTTTTTTCAATTTGGATATTGATGTATCCAAGTCTAACACTTTCTGTATGATCCCCACATTCAATTCTTTAAAATGTTGTTGAAGAACTGGCTAAAGGAAAGAAAATCACTTCCATGAATAACACATGCATTGGACATCCTTACAGATATAAAAGGGCAGTCATCTTGGAACCTGAACTTACTAAGTAGCATTTTGAGTACAGTGAAGAGTGAATGGTTGAAGATATTCTGTAGCAATTTAAATTTCTTTTGCAAAAATAAAATAACTAAGTAATTTCATCTTAATGTTATATTTCTGATGATTCAGTCATGAGTGATCACTTCTCTTACGATATATTTACAAGTAAAGCTTTTCATTGAAACTTATTAATTGGGGCAGCTAGGTGGCTGCAGCCCTGAAGTCAGAAGCATCTGAGTTCAAATCTATCTTCAGACAGTTAACAATTCCTAGCTGTGTAACCCTGGACAAGTCATTTAACCCCAAATTGCCTCAGCAATATATGTGTGTGTGTGTGTGTGTGTGTGTGTGTGTGTGTGTGTGTATCTCAACATTAACAAGTACATTAAGAAGAAAAAACAAAGCTGTCTATAGTCATGAAAAGAAATGCTATGAATCATTATTGATAAGATAAATACAAATTAAAACTACTCTCAGGTAACACCTCTGACTATCAGATTGACCAATATGACAAAAAAGGAAAATGACAAGTATTGGAAATGTGCAAAAATTTGGATACTGATGCACTCTTGATGGAGTTGTGAGCTACTCCAACAGTTTCAGAGAGTAACTTGACAATAATCCTAAAAGGCTATATAATTGTACTTACCTTTTGACCCAGCTACTGGGTCTGTATCCCAAGGAGATCAAAGAAAAAGGAAAATGTTCTATATGAAAATATATATATATATATATACATATATATATATATATCAGCTCCTTTTTTGTGGTGAAAAGAATAAGAAACTGAAAGAATGCTCATCAATTGGGGAATAATTGAAAATATTGTGGTATAAGATTGTGAAGGTCTATTGACAAGCAAGATGGATTCAGAACACATACAAACTGATGCAAAGTTAAGTGAGAAGAATCAGGAGATTATTAGACAATAATATTGTAATAATGATCAACAGCAAACAACTTAGCACCTTTGATCAATACAAGGATTCAAGACCATTTTAAAGGATTTATGATGAAAAGTGATATCCAGCTTCAGAGAAGGAACTAATTGATTCTGAATGAAGATCAAAGCACACTTATATTGCTTTATTTATTGTTTTTGAATTTTGGGGGAGGAAGGAGTAGTGATCTATGTTCTCTTTTACAAGATGTTTAATATGAAAAAGTTTCATATATCTGCACATGTACCATCTATTTCAAAGTACTTGTCTTCTCAAAGAATGGAGACATTTCTAAATTATTTTGTATGCCCATTTATTAAATAGTTGAACTTCATACTTCCTTAAATTATTCCATTACTTTTCTCTTATTTTTTTTGCATTTAACAAGCATTTGTTTTCCTCTTTTCTACCACCTCCTCTAAAAACAAGAACAAACCCTTATAAAATTATGTAGGATGAAGTAAAATAAATTGATACATGAACATGTTAAAAAAATGTTATCTCATCCTGCCTATTTAATATATCACTTCTCTCTCAGAATGTGAGTTAAATTCCTTATTATTTTTCTCTTCTGATTTATACTCATGATAGCCCAGGGAAAGAAAACTGATTCTCCAAAAGTAGAATCTATGAATGTTAATTAATGCAAGAATGTTATGAATAGTACACAAGGAATTGGTCTATGAATAGTTGAGAAAAAATTACAAAAGCCGCCAGTATCATTCTAATAATATGGATTATATGAATTACTTTGATGAAGTACCATAGGGTTAAAGCAAGAAATTGGAATTGGATTGAGGAAAAACTGAGTTAAAAGCTTGACTTTCAGTCATATTAAGTATGAACATTTACAAGTCACTCAACCTGCCAGGGCTAAATTGCAGATTATAGGACATAGATTCATAGTAGATAGAAATCACAGAGATTATTTATCCAATACTCCCATTTTATATATGAGAAAACTGAATCCTAGGAGATACAGGGACTCTTTGTGGTCATACAAATAGCGAATAGGAGTAGATGGTGTATTCAGGGAGGGATAGCACCTCTGGTGTGAAAGCTTGCTGAGCCCTTTTTGGAGCTTCTCATCCACTTCTGGTGTCTACCTTTCACCCAATTCTCACCAGTGGCTCCAAGAAGTTTTGGCATGCACAAGGGCCACATCTATGTAAAACTATGTTGGCAGATGGGCTAAACTAGTTTCAGGGTAACCAATATGCTTAAAACCCATTGGCGAGTTAGGGGGATATCTGCCTGTGAAGATTTTCTTGGATGGAGTGGTTGAGCGAGAACAATCTGTTTAAAAGGCCATGAAGTCAACTGAAGTAGATGCTGTGAGTCACTTAGACCTTACTCAGGCATTAAAGACACCCAAGTTATCCTATAGATCTTGGGCCATTGACAGTATCCTGACTTTTGTCGCACTACTGGATTTTGATGAATTTGGAAGAGATAGTGAGATTGATTACTTTATCCAACGCTATCTCACTTAAATCCAATTCATACATGTCAAGATATTTCCTCAATGTCATTGTTCTTTTTGAAAGCAAATGACAAACAACAGAAAAAAAATAGCAGAGCAAATGTTCAAAGAAAAATGCCCTGGCTTCTGGGATTCTAGAATTAATGGTTATTCTATTGTACCAATTTGATTCTGTAGATGAATTAAGGATCTGAATGGCATAAGGAATTTCTATTTCAGATTCAGAACGCCCCCTCTCTCTTCACTCCTCTCTACCTCTCTTTCTTCTTTGTCTGTGTTTTTCTTTTCCTCTCTGACTTTCTCTCTGCCTGTCCCTCTATCATATCTCCTCTCTCTTGTTTTATTTTTTCTTTAGTTCATTTCACCTGTTTCTCTCTCAATCACTATCTCTCTCAATCTCTCCATTTCTCAATGTCTGCCTTTTCTCTATATATCTCTATCGTTCAATCTCTTTCTCAATTGCTCAGTTTTCCTCAGTATCTTTCTCTCTCCCTTATGCATATTGACACATATTAAACACATAAATGAATGTATTTACATATATATTGTATAAAATATCTGCATATGTATATTATAATTCATGAATATATTCCACAACTTAAAATAACTCCTCTCTGAAGTCGGTTTGAATAACATTGCCAAGGAGGAAAAGGAAAATTCCTATTCTCTCCCTTTCTCTCTTTTTAAGAAAGGAATATCACCTACTAAAGCTTTGTGTGGGAAGCATTGACAGTGATGTGATTTTACTGTGAACAGTTTCTCCAAAGCAAGGAGACAGATGTGCACAGATATAAGGAGAGTGGGTAAATCAGGCTTTCTTTTTTCATTGCCATATTTTAAATGTGCAGTTACTCTTCCTGAATCCAATTTTATATTTGAAAAAAATAAAATATAAAAGGAAAACCTGAAGAGATGATTTTGTATGTGTACTCAAAATATTTTTGCATTTTCTAGTTCAGATTATGTCTAGGCAGAGAGTTTTATATGGTGAATCCACTGCATAGATAACAAAATTTTATGGGAAGTGATTGTAATGTATAACAAAATTTATCAAAGTAATTGTTTTCTTAGTAATAATGCACATATACACCCATGTATACATGTATACACACACACACACATATATATATACATTTATTTCATAAATTTTTAAAAAGACTATTATTCACTTTGTCACCAGTGGAAAGTTAAAAACAGTGAAATAGAATAGGATTTGCAGAAAAATTTGAACCACGACATATAAATCAATTAAATCCAGGACAAATTAGTAAATTGAAAAACTCTGATATTCTTGAAATGATTTATTCTAAGAAGCAATGTGGCATAATGAATGATTGGTGGATTAGATCAGTACACCAGAATGATGTAGGATCCAGTTCTAGCTGTCCTTGCTGGATTGATAATGTTGGTCAAAACACTTCATTTCTCTGTCTTAGTTTCCATATTTGTAAAATGGATGTAATAGTAGTACCTACTTTGCCAGGATAATGAAATGAGAACATATACATATACAATGCATACATGTGCATATTGATAGTCAGATATATGTAGACATATCATAAACTTTTAAAGTTCCATAAAACTGTGAACTGTTATGAAGTATTATTTATCATATCACTTTAATTAAAATGATGACACATTGCATAGAATTGAAATAAAAATTCAAAAATATTTTAAAATACTAATATTGGAAACTGACCTGTCAACTTTTATTGGTTTTGTACTTTTCTACTTCTATTTTTGTCAAAATAGTTGACAAACTTTCCTCCTAAGAAATCTTTTGTTAGTAGAAAAGGTTGGACCTCCATGTTTTAGAGGCAGGTGGAACCGATATCATTGCAGAGAAATGAATTGTGGGAAGGGAAATAAAAGCCTTCATTCAAGAAGACTTGGTGCTTTGACACATATTAACTATATCAAGCTAGGCAATTCACAACTTCTTGAAGATTATAAATTGCAGAACAGTTGCTGATCTCATTCCTCTCCAGTCTATATTTTGGAATTTCCTCAAACCTCAGAAATCTCTTTATTCTGAAAACTGGGATTCACACATTATGGAAATGTTTTCTACCCCCTGAACCCTCTCCCTCTGGATGGATGATTCCTTCTGAAGTTTCCATTTAAGAAGTTGATCAGGTAAGTCATGTCTTATTCCTTTTCAGAGTGCAATTCTGACTTTCTCTTTACTAGACCTTCATTATCTCCATCCCCTTTCAGCTCCTTTTTGTGGTATTATGTAAATATTTGAAGCTAGGGTTCTTTCTGCTTGTATTTTTATTTCTAGTCTTTAGCATAGCACCAAGTACTTTAAACTTATTAAATTGGGTTTGGTTAACTGACTAATTTGCTTATTCTGGGTAATCTTTTCACTGGAAGTTCTATACAGATATGAAATGACAGCACTGAACAAAAATGAACAAATGGATAGAAACATCTTCATTTCTGCCATTTAAAAATGGCCATTTTTACCCACCTGTGCAAAAATGTTTGTGGCAGCCCTTTTTGTAGTGGCAAGAACCTGGAAACTGAGTGGATGCCCATCAATTGGAGAATGGCTCAACAAGTTATGGTATATGAATTTTATGGAATATTATTGTTCTGTAAGAAATGACCAGCAGGATGATTTCAGAGAGGCCTGGAGAGACTTGCATGAACTGATGCTGAGAGAAATGAGCAGAACCAGGAGATCATTATACATTGCAATAACAAGATTATATGATAATCAATTCTGATGGACATGGTTCTCTTCAACAATGAGATGATTCAAATCATTTCCAATTGTTCAGTGATGAAGGGAGCCATCTACACCCAGAGAGAGGCCTGTGGGAACTGACTGTGGACCACAACATAGCATTTTCATGCTTTCTGTGGGTGTTTGCTTGCATTTTGTTTTCCTTCTCAGGTTTTTTTCTTTCTAGATCTGATTTTTCTTATGCAGCAAGATAACTGTATAATTATGTGTACATGTATTGGATTTATCATATGTTTTAACATATTTAACATGTATTGGACTACCTGCCATCTAGGGGAGGGGTGAGGGGGGAAAAGGATGGAAAAATGTGGAATAGAAAATTTTGCAAGGGTCAATGTTGAAAAATCATCCATGCACGTGTATTGTAAATAAAAAGGTTTAATTAAAAAAGAAAAAAAATGGCCCTTTTTTTTAGGGTAGTTATTATATATTTTTATACTCATATTTCAATATCATTTTCATAGCCAAACCCTTAGTTAAGGTATAGTCAGATCCTGTTTGTCTTACTGTAACCTATTCATTTAAAAATATTAATGCAAGAATTTTATTTATTTTTTAATTATAGCTTTTTATTTTCAATAATTTTGACATTCACCCCTATAAAACTCTATGTTCTAATTTTCGCTCCTTCCCCTACCTCCCCCAATTAGCAGGTGATCCAATATATGCTGAACATGTGCAGTTCCTCTCTATATTTTCCCATAAATATCATGCTGCACACACACACACACACACACACACACACACACACACACAAATCAGATCCAAAAGAAAAAAAAGGCGGGTGGGGGGGGAGGCAAGAAAGCAAAATGCAAGCAAAAAACAACAAAAAGAGTGAAAATACTATCTTGTGGTCCATATTCAGTTCCCATTGTCCATTTTCTGGGTGCCAATGGCTTTCTTCATCACAAGACCATCAGAACTGGTCTCAATCATCTCATTGTTGAAAAGAGCCATGTCCAACAGAATTGATCATTTTATAATCTTGCTGTTGCCATATACAATGGTTCTACTTACTTCACTTAGCATCAGTTCCTGTAAGTCTCCCCAGACCTCTCTGAAATCATTCTATTGATCATTTCTTATAGGATTCCATAGTATATATATATATATATTCATATAAATTCATATACCATAACTTATGCAGATATTCTCCAATTGCTGGACATCCACTCAGTTTCCAGTTTCTTGCCACTACAGAAAGGGCTGCCACAAACATGTTTGCACATGTGGGTCCATTTACCTCCACATGATCTCTATAGGATACATAGCTAGTGGAAACACTGCTGGATCAAAGGGTATGCACAGTTTGATAGCCCTTTGGGCATAGTTCCAAATTGTTCTCTGGAGTGGTTGAATCAGTTCCCAATTCCACCAACAATGTATTAGTGTCCCAGTTTTCCCACATCCTCTCCAAAATTTGTCATTATCTTTTCCTATCATCTTAGCCAATCTGAGAGGTTTATAGTGTTACCTCAGAATTGTCTTAATTTCCTATTCTTGATCAGAATATCTGAAGTAAAACTATTTCTCTCTTAAAATCAACTCTATTAAAGAAAAAAGAGAAAGATGTCAGATAGTTTAAGCTCAGAAAAATCAAAATTTCTTAGTAAACTCTTTTCAGAACCACTTTTATTCAATTAATTAATTTATTTATCTATTTCTTCTTTTTTTCCCTTACTATCTCAGGTCATTTTCTCAAACACAAGCCATATTCAAAGTGGTATAAATAGAAATTTGGAACACTTAGTATTAAAATACTCAAAATGGTGACCAAATATGAATTCAATGATGGTTTGCTTAGCTTTCTCATATCCTTAGCAAGAAAAATATTAAATGCTTTGGAGAATGAGTTGTGAGTTATAATCAAGTTTGATGGTTGTCAGAAATCATTTTCTTCTTAATTTCATGGATTTTTCTCACAAACTGAAAGATGTCTAGTTGATGACATTTAATTTCCACTTAAACTTCCCACTTCGGTTTTGTTTGGGAAACCATGGAATGGTATAATAGAAAGGTTTTTGGAGATTTCCTATTTGGAGCAAGTTTTTTTTTCCTTTCAGTTTTAAGAATCTCATCTCTTTATCATAATATATCTTCTTCTGTTTCCTGCTGTACCCAATTATTCTCTCTCTTTATTTTTCTTTTTCTCCCTCCTTCCTTCTCTCCCTCCCTCCCTCGCTCCTTCCTTCCTCCCTTCCTCTCTCTCTCTCTCTCTCTGTCTCTCTCTTTCTCTCACAAAATAGATAATTATATACATATATACAATGTACATACATTCTAACTTTTTCAAGGCATCACAATGCTTTACTCTTCATTGTTTTCACAGTTGTAACAACAGAAATGTGTATAGTGTATTTACTGTATGAGGCCCAATCTAGTTAAATATTTTGATAGTTAAATATGGAAGGGTTCATCAATAATAAGTTGGTCACAAAATGAAATCTTTAAGTGATTCCCTTGTGTATTAAAAGGCATCAAGAAGCATTTTTTAAAGAGATACTGGAATTTTTATCTAGAATTGCTAATAATGAACATAAAGAAAAGATCACCTTTAAGGTGATTGTATCTTATTTTTCAGTGCCAACATTTGCTAAATTATCAAGCACTTCTATGAACATAGTATGAAGAACTCAGTAAGATAACTATTAACATAGACAACAATATTTAATTATTTAAATGAACATAGGGAAGAATGGTGAAAAATAGATTGAAGATGTATTTCAGAAGCAAGAAATGAAAAACAAAGATTTTTTTTGACTTGTCAACGGCTTCACATCTAAATATGAATAATATTTGCAAGTACATACATACATAATCAAGGAACTCACCTGTTTACTGATATTTGAAGAATATCCTTTCCTGAAAAATATTGTGTTGTACTGAAACCAGGGTATATTAATACATACATACATATGTAAACAGATATTGGTAAAACTACATCGGAAGAATCATGTTTTGATCTTTGTAGATAAGGACAATAACAAATTACATTGTCCAAAAAGGTTTACTAAAATTTTGGGAAATTATGAAGTCATGTCATAGGATGTTTAATTGATGTAGGTAAAAATGTTCAGCTTTAAAAACCTTATTGAGTTAGTTTGGTCATAGCAGCTATTTTAAACTATTTGCAAGCTCTTATGTAGAAAATAAACTTATGGTGTGTAATTTCAGTGGTAAGATATAAGGGAGGGAAAGTGAATCCAATCATAATGAAGCAGAAAGTATTCAGTGTACAGGAGAATCAATAGTTAGTTATGTAACAATGAATTGACTACCTCACTAAAGGATGAACTCACTATCATTGAATGCGTTAAACCAGATACTTAATGAAAATCTATCAGAGATATTGGAGAAGTGACTCTTGTCTTAGGAGGAAGTTAGGAAGAAAATCATCCAAATTTATAATGTTATTCTCTTCCTTTGCTCAGAAACACTGATCCTGGGGGAATGAATTACTTGAATTTTTCCTGGCATGGAGGAGAGTGCATATCTTCAGGGAGTTTTCCAGATGCTTAACTGCCATTCCTAAGCAACTGCTATGAAATTTTTTTTTTCTGTAACTGTTACAAAAATGAAAGGAAAATGTCATAGTCATTGGACATAAAGAATAAGAGTAGAGTAAGGGTAGCAAATTGGAGAAGAACTATTACCTGGCCTGAAAGGAAGAATTACACATGCAATCAAGTCAACTAACATTTATTAATTGGCTACTATTTATACAAGGCACTATTCTAAGCATCACAAGCAAAGAAAAAAAAATAAAACAACAACTCTCACATGATATAAGTCAGGGTTGGATTTATTGTTTTGTTGATTGTCTAGACATAAGAAAGAGATGTAGAAAATTTTAATAATGAAGATTAAATTTAAAATGTGTGATGCATGCATTTATTCTACAAGAGAGCCATTAATTAAATGTTTACCAGCACATAACTAGTTCAAACTCAAGCTTTGCCACTGGCTTCCTGTAGAATCTTGTGCAAGTTATTTACCCTCTTTGAGCCTCAGTTCCTTTAATTATAAAAGGAAAAGGTTAGATTAGATGACCTCTAAGACCCCTCCCACCTCTACATTTAGAATCCTATGATGTCAGTTATTATTTTAACAATCCGTATAACTCTCTAAGAATATAGATAAAAAAGAAAGTACATCTGTAAAGAGAGATACTTCACCAGGAGAAAACTAAATCAATGAAATCATAAGTCCCCTGAGAGAGAAAAGACAGTAGGAGGTAGAAGGAAGAGGGGGAGAAGAGATAAAGTGACAAAGAGACAGTACAATAGAGATACAAAAAGAGATCAAAAGGCAGATGCAGAGAGACGCAGATATAGACACTGAAAATGACAGAGATTGAGATAGAAGTTTTATACTACTATATCCTATATCTATATATAGATCTATCTACCTAATTATGAAACCAATTTTCATAAAACAAGCAGAAATCCTTAAGGGATCATTTTTTGAGTATCTTTGTGTACTACACAGCCCAACAGCATATACTTGAAGAATTAATAAATAAATATCATATGTTTGCAATAATAATGATAATCAAGAAAAATAAATTTTAATATTACTTGTAATATTCTCTTGGGAGATTTATTCAGAGCAGATGGAAATCTTTATAAGAAAATGTGCTGTATACCACATTACTCTATTTTATCATAAAACTATCTAATTTTTCTAATGGTTTTTAAGTTTAAGAATTTGTTCCCTTGAAGCTTAAAATCCATCTGTGTTTGGTTCTCATTTTGTGGATATGCAATTCTATAACATTCAATATTGGCATCCTTTAAGCCACAGTAGAAATGTTCAAATTACATTCATTTGCATCTACTGGAAACTGAAAGACAACATTTACACTCCATGTGTTCTTATCAGCTTGCTTCATTCCAAATGTCATATATATGTCCAACAGATGTACCTCTCCCATGTTGCCAGATGTACCTGATGGGACTCTATGATTAACAGTTTTCTGAGAACTGCCTCTTAAAGTGACATCAGCAACATGTGTATATGTATATGTGAGTGTGTATGTATGTAAGAATGCATGCATACATGCATATATTGGTTTTCTTCAATGGTCAAAATAATTGCTACCAATGAGAATGAATTTTTAAAATTTGTTCTAAGGCTAGTGGGAAAAATGTGTTATTCTCTGTTGTATGATCATTTTGAATGATAGGGCCTTGTAATTGAGAAGTTTTTTTTCTGTAGCTTCATTTCTTTGTATCTTTTTATAAATTATGATTTAATAGTTTTAACATTCTTTTCTTTTTTAAATTTTTGAATCCAAATTCTTTTCTTCTTTCCCACCCCTTTTCCACCCCCTGAGAAAGCAAGCAAATTGTATCAATGAATTAGATGCGTGAAATCATGTAAAACATTTCCAATTAGCCATGTGACAAAAAATAAAAAAATAATAAATGAGCTAAGAAAAATTTACTTCAATTTCCATTCAGAATTCATCAAGTCTGTCTCTCAAGGTAGATAGCATTTGTTTCATTGAGTCATTTAGAATTTTCTTGAATCATTTTCTTGATCATATTTGATCATCATTACAATATTTTTTTCCTGTGCACAATGATCTCCCAGTTTTTCTCACTTCATTTTGTTTCATTTCATATAGATATTGAAATTTTTAAAAATATTTTTCCTGAAACCATACCCCCATATTTCTTATAGAACAATGTTATTCCATCAAAATTATATGCCACAACTTATCAAGCAATTCTACAATTGATAAGTATCCCCTCAATATTTGTTTGTGTGTATATATATATACCCTATACACACACACACACACACACACACACACACACACACACACACATATATATATATATATATATATATATATATTCCCTCCAGCATTTGTTGTTTTTGATATATATGAAGGTTTCTCCAAAGTTTGTTTTTGCATTTCTCTGATCAATAGTAATTTAGAGTATTTTATGTGACTAGCAATGGCTTTGATCTTTTCTTCAGAAAACTATCTATTAGTATCATTTGACTATTTATTAATCAGAGATTATTTTATATAAATTTAACTCAGTTCCCTAAATATTTGAGAAATGAGACTCTTTTCAGAGAAATTTGCTGTACAATTTTTTGATTATAATTCCTTTTAGCAAAATGTAGTTTTCCCAGTTATCTCTTTAAATTAACTATTTTTGTTTTGTATGAGAACTTGATTAGTACCCCTGAACTTTTTTTACTTTGACTAAAAAATAATGGGTTCTCTTCCAGTCATTTGTTTTAACTCCATGGATGTCTTTCTGTTTCCTGTGGATTTTGGTTTTTAATCCTTTCTGCTGCTCAATTCATTTTATAGGTGAGTTCATTCCATTTAAATTCACAGTTATTTGGAGTTCAAATTAATTCATCAATTATCGTTTAAGTACCCACTATTTACTAGCTACTTTGCTAGCCACTGGAAGCACCAAGACAAAAAATAAAATAAAAATCCATGACTTCATGGAGACTACTCTTTTTATGGGAAAATAAAATATATGCTGTTAATTAAATAACGGTTGGCCTACTCATTAGATTGTGAGTTCCTTGAAAACAGAGACTGTCTTTTGTATTCTTGGCACTTATCACACAGTAACTACTTAATTGATAGGTACAAAAGAGCATAATAGAAATATAAATTAAATGGGAAGTAATTGGAACTAGGATAATTAGTAAAGGTTCTTGAAAGATATGGCATTTGAGCTGGGCCTTGGAAAGTCATAGGATTTCTAAGGGAAAGGGAACATCCTAGATTAGGGCGAGGTATGGTAGTTCTGAGGGATGGGGCTGCCAATGTAAAGATATGGAGGTAGAAGATGAAATATTTTGTATAGGCAGAAGGTTTCAGGTAAATCAGTTTGTTTGGAAAATAGACTATGAAAGAGAGAACAGAAAATAATCAACTTGTGAAGAAATGTTTGAAATAAGAAGGTGAATGTTTGAGTGTGTGTATGTGTGTGTGTGTATGTGTGTTTTCTTCCAAATTCAATATTTATTTTTTTTTACTATTTCTTTGTGTATAAGTTAAGGGATGGGCTTGGATTGGGCATGTGGCAGCCCACACTTTTAACAAGGATGTTTTTCTTTGACCTTAATGTAAGAAATCACTGATTTACCTAAGTGGCAAATAATGCTAAGCCTCATTTTTATGTTTAATGTGAGAGTGTAAACTTGGACTATGTTCTAGCTAAAATTTACTAATTGACTGAACTACTTTATAGTCTCTATAAAATGCAATCTGTTAAAAAAAACAGAAATGGCAGATAATCTGCCTTGGGATGAAATTCCTATTGATATTTTAGCCTCTGCTGAATTATAGCCTCTCTAGAAAACTCTCACCATGTGCCTTGGCAAAACACTATCTTAAAGTTTTTAAAGGCCCTCTGAGTTCCCATTTATTTATATATATTTTTAATCACAAGTGCTTAGTTACTCTAGGGAAAAAGATGTGAAAATATATTTTGATTGATGGTCCTAATGGCCATCACCATTTTTAGAGGAAATATGGTGAGTTTTAGAAAGAATAACAGTTTATGAGTCATAGATCATAAGACTGCAAGGTTCTTCAGAGAGCACTAAAATGTTCATTTATTCAGTTATAGGTGATCTAAAAAATGTCATGGATCCCTCGGTATTTGTCTTATTTGTAAATTAATGCTATACTTAGCTGAATTTTTAATTAAGTTTTTCCTCTTCAATTCATTATAATTCAAGAAACTTTTGTTAAGCAACATATGTTTTTATTGTTGTCACTGGATATACAAAAGATAAAATGACAACAACAACAACAAAATCTGCTCTCAGATAGTTTACATTATAAATAATCAAAGTTGATTGTGTTTATGTCTATTGCTTTATGTGTTTATCATGGATTCACCATTAAAATGGCACATTTCGGGGATTGAATTTATATTTACAAACTAAAATTCTTAGAACTATTATTGGACTGCTGATAAATCATGAAGTAAGTCCTGATGATACAAGTTTACTATTAATTCTTGTAAATGTTTTTTTTTTTCTTTATGGAATGTTTTCTTCTCTTTATGGAAAAACCATTTATGGTATGAGTTTTATAGTTCAAAACTTGATTCTACAGTTTCTACCTGGGGAAAAAAATTATATACTTCCCTGTATCTTAATTTCCTGCTCTATAAAATCAGGGGTGGGACTGGATTATTTCTAAGGTACTTCCTAGATCTAAATATTATTGACTATTTAGCTTGATGGATAGAATCAGTTTTGGTCCTTCATATAGCTATGTAGCTATAATTCATATAAAAGGTAAATAAAAGAATAATGACTCCAATATACACAAATACAATTCAGAACTCTCTTGATAATGCAGTTTGTATCATACATTGGTTATAAACATTTTAGGCACACAAGAACGATCTTAACAAGTATGCTTTTAAAACAGAGATTCTTATCCTTTTTGAGTCAAGAACTCCTTGGGCAGTCTTGTAAAGCCTTTTCAGAAACCAGTTATATTGAGATAAACTTATCAAAACTTTTTAAAAGAATTCTTGGACATAAGCTTAAGTAGTCTTGCCTTACAAAAATATTGCTGTATGAAATGGATAAATATTTACAGAAATATAAATTGCCCAGGTTAACAGAAGAGGAAATAAATTATTTAAATAGTCCCATTTTAGAAAAAAAAAGACATTGAGCAAGTCATTACTGAGCTCCTTAAGAAAAAATCTCCTGGACCAGATGGATTAACAAGTGAATTCTACCAAAAATTTAAAGAACAATTAAGTCTAATATTTTGTAAACAATTTGGAAGAATATGTAAAGGAGTACTGCTAAATTCCTTCTATGGCACAAAAAAGGCACTGATACCTAATTCAGGAAGAGCCAAAACAGAGAAAGAAAATTACAGACCAATTTCCCTAATGACTATTTTTATTGCTTTTTTAATTTTTGAAACATATGCAAGGAAAATTTTCCAACATTGACCCTTGAAAAACCTTATGTTCCAATTTCTCCTCTCCTTCCCCCCACTCCCTCCCTTATATGGCAGGTAATCCAGTATATGTTAAACATAGTAAAAATATATGTTAAATCCAATATGGAAATACATATTTATACAATTATCTTGCTGCATAAGAAAAATCAGATCAAAAATGAAAATAAATGAGAAAGAAAATAAAATTCAAGAAAAACACAACAAAAAGAGCCTCATAGCTATTGATTGGAAAATTTTAAATGAAATATTAGCAAAGAGAATAGGGATATAATGCTTGCTCTTGGTTCTGTAAAGTGTGCCTATTCTATAGGACACATGATGCTGCCGTTGCATAATAAAACAGATTTTTAATCTCAAAAAAATAAAAAAATGCTGTATTTTTAAATGAATTTCACCAACTTTGGTTGCTTTCACTGTTTTGCATATAAATGTTCTTAGATAAATGAAACAAGAAAGAACCATAGTATGACCGTATATTCCTGGGATCATCACAGATTTGTACCTCACATATTTTTTATTCCAATTGTCCCATTTTATAGTTGAAGAAATTGAGGCTAATTCTGGAGAGCAATTTGGAGCTATGCTCAAAAAGTTATCAAATTGTGCATACCCTTTGACCCAGAAGTGTTTCTATTGGGCTTATATCCCAAAGAGATCTTATAGGAGGGAAAGGGACCCACATGTGCAAGAATGTTTATGGCAGCCCTTTTTTTAGTGGCTAGAAACTGGAAACTGAATGGATGCCCATCATTTGGAGAGTGGCTGAATAAATTATGGTATATGAATGTTATGGAATATTACTGCTCTGTAAGAAACGACCAACAGGATGATTTCAGAGAGGCCTGGAGAGACTTGCATGAACTGATGCTGAATGAAACGAGCAGAACCAGGAGATCATCATACACAGCAACAACAGTATTACATGATGATAAATTCTGATGGCCATGGCTCTCTGCAACAAAGAATTGTCTCAAACCAGTTCCAATTGTTCACTGAAAAAAACCATATACACCCAGAGAGAGGGATATGAAATATGGACCACAATGTAACATTTTCATGCTCTCTATTGCGGTTTGCTTGCATTGTGTTGCCTTTTTCTGATTTTCTTTTTTTTTTCTTGTAGATAGGATTTTTCTTGCACAACTTGTCATGTATTTCAACATTATTAACATGTAGTGGACTTCCTGCCATCTAGGGGAGGGGAGGAGACTGGGGGTAAAATTTGTAATGGAAAGCTTTGTAAAGATCAATGCTGGGGAACTACCCATACATATGTTATACAAATAAAAAGCTTTAATTAAAAAAAATCACATATGGATGAAAAAAAAAAAGAAATTGAGGCTATTTGGAAACTGAATAACTTGCCCAAAATCACATATCAGCGATGGTTTGTTGAATCCAAAGGCTGAGTTCTTTCTACTCTCCAACAGTAATGACTTGCAGAAGCCTTTTGTCACATGTTTAACATTAGAAGATTATTCTTTAGGTTACATCCCAGAGTCGGGTTCTTGTTAATCTGATTTTCAGTGGCTTGTACAATGAAACCTCTACTCACTCTCCCCCTTTTCATCTGTGGATGAGAGATTTCAGAGTGCAAAATTTATTTTAATTGAATTGCATGTTTTAAACTCAATTTTGATTGTACCTTGCTGGTCTACATATACATTCTTTACCTAGTAGTCTCTAATAGACTTCACAGATTAAAGAGAAAAAGAATAGTGTTTGATTTGTGAATATATATATATATATAATTTTCTCATAATTAATTATAATACTCTAAAATTCTTTTTTCATTCTCATTTCTAGAAGGTATATAGAATCATTTCATTTAAAGCTGTTTTCCCATGTAATATACAATAATAATCTACATAGAGATGCTCAAATCCAAATTTTACAACTAGCTCAACCAACTGATTGTATATATATTTGAGGGAAATATACTATTAGTATTCTAACTATTTAATACAATATTAGTATTCTAACTATAAAGGGTGTTTTTAAGAGGTATTTAAATTACTCTCTTTGCACTGTTGCTTTTCTATCCATCTCTAATAACAAATATTTCTCTCTTGAGAAACATGGAGATAGTTTGTTACACTAGTCAAGGACATGTCTATGCTGTGATTATTGAACTTATGTCACACAGTCTGATGACAAATGCATGCAATTGAGAGATAGGAGCAGGTGGACAGTTGCTGCGGGATGTTATTTGAGCACTGCAGATGTTTGTTGCCTGAGGTTCAAACATGAAGAAAGTGTGACAGTAGGATAATCTCCAGATTATTCCTTTCTTTAAAAACTCTACAACATGGGAAAAGAACAAGCAGAAAATTTATTTGACTGATTTGACAATTTCCAGAATTCCAAGAAAAAAATAGAAAAAAGGAGACTTTCCCTTTCAAATATAAATATAATTCCTTCCCCCCTTTGGAATAACTGGATTGTAAATTTAAAGTTTGTTTTCCCCCAAAAAAATTTTCCAAGATGATTCCACATTGATGTATATTTTTTCTAAAAATGATTTTCTTGAGTTTGAGATCTGGGAGACACCATAAAATTTATCTTATTCAATGTTTTCATTTTTACAGCTTAGAGTACTAAGGCACAGAAGAATAATTTTTTCTCAAGGTCACATCTCTTGTAAATGGCAGATTAGGAATTTAGGTCCACATCACAGGATCATAGAATTATGAATGTAGAACTAGGAAACACAATAGTGGCCATATATTGCAAACCCTTCATTTTATAGATGGCCCTAAAAGGGCCATCTATATTTAATTGAGGCCCCTGAGAGATTGAAATATATATATATATATACATATATATATATATATATTTACCTAAAATCACACAGATATTGGGTCTGAAGCAAGTTTTTAATTAGTTCTTTTAGCTCAAGCATTCTATCTACTATTTCTTATATTTATTGACTGCAATTCCAGTGCTCTTTCTAAAACAATGTGTTGTCCCCTCTGTGTGTCTTAGAGCTTATTTCTCTTAGTGGCATCTTATATATGGTTCTGGAACTGATTAGGCAGAAAGTAACACAGAAAGTTTATAAAGACAGTACAAAGACATTGCATTTCTTACAACAAAATTCTTGCATAAATATACACATGGTACTTTTATGTGGTACAGCCATTGTCAGGAATGATGTGAAATCTAACTGGACTATCCTTTTCCCATTGACAACCTTATCACACACAAAGGATGGTCAAATTTTTTTTTTATTAAAGCTTTTTATTTGTATAACATATGTATGGGTAGTTCCCCAACATTGATCTTTACAAAGCTTTCCATTACAAATTTTACCCCCAGTCCCCTCCCCTCCCCTAGATGGCAGAAAGTCCACTACATGTTAATAATGTTGAAATGCTTGAGAAGTTATGCAAGAAAAATCCTATCTACAAGAAAAAAAAAGAATCAGGGAAAGGCAACACAATGCAAGCAAATGTCAATAGAGATCATGAAAATGTTACGTTGTGGTCCATATTTCATTTCCCTCTCTCTGGGTGTATATGGTTTTCTTCAGTGAACAATTGGAACTGGTTTGAGACAATTCTTTGTTGCAGAGAGCCATGTCCATCAGAATTGACCATCATGTAATACTGTTGTTGCTGTGTATGATGATCTCCTGGTTCTGCTCGTTTCACTCAGCATCAGTTCATGCAAGTCTCTCCAGGCCTCTCTGAAATCATCCTGCTGGTCGTTTCTTACAGAGCAATAATATTCCATAACATTCATATACCATAATTTATTCAGCCACTCTCCAATTGATGGGCATCCCTTTAGTTTCCAGTTTCTAGACACCACAAATGGTCAAATTCCTGGGACCATTTTTATCTTGTTAGTATAACTAAGGTTGGCTCAACTCACTAAATTGGTTAGGATCCTTCAGATGAGCAGGCTCAGTGGGGACATTCTCATCCTACATTTGTGACCAAAACACCTTCATTATTCTATATTAGCATACCTTACTTCCTGGTATCCTATTATGCAGTTGCTAAGATAGATCACTGTGAGCTTCTTCTGTTCCCTAACTTTTTAGACTCTTATTTTTTGTCATTGACCATTAAATGGCCCCATTGACTCACAGCCTGCTGCTTAATCATTTTGATTAGCCCCTGTGCATTTATATGATAATAAGAGGCTCCTTATGGCTATGTTTAAACTTTTTTTTTAAAGTTTTTCACATTCATATTTTGAACTGCTCTCCAGTACCTAGTGTTTCATCAGTACTCAATATTTTTAGATATAATAGTCTGAGCTTTCCAAATAATGAACCCTCATTTTACTGAATCCTGTAGAGCTAACAAATATATTAGAGAAAGTAATCTGGAGTTAGACTTCCACACAGAATAAGGAATCTATAAAGAAGTCAAAATATCTTTTGGCATAGTGTAGAGACAACTTGCCATGAAGTTCAAAGAATAAATTTGAATCTTACTTTTCCTCTCTCCATGACATTTCTGTCTCTAAACCTTTAGATGTCCTTAATACTGGTCAGTCCTAAATGAAATTTACAATCATTGATTTAGAACTCCAAGGAATCTAGGTCTAATCTAGTATAATCACCTCATTTTCAAAATAGGAAACCAAATAGACAGGGAGAGTAAGTTACCCAAGTTCAAAAAAATTAAAGATAGAAGAAACTGATCCTAATATTCTATATCTATATCTGGCACCATTTTCAGTGCACTAATCTGGACTTCAGATTTCTCATTTGTGTAAATGAAGAACTTGTTTAGATGACCTTCCGGAGCCTCCATAATGCTAATATTCTATGATTCTTTTTTTTTTAATCAATTAGAAATCATTTGTCTTTCCATTACTATTTTATAATAGAAATATACACATCAGGATAATTAAACCTATTGGCCATTTCTACTAGAGTAAAAATGTATTTGATCAAGATAATCCCTTTAGTACCTTGCTGAGATAATAGCTTTCTGGACATAGGAAGGAGAGATAATTGTGGAGGTGAAGGTAGTAGCCTTAAGTACAGTACATATATGGCATTGAAATATTTTGCTCCATGGACAAGTGCCATAAATATTGTCAACACCTTCTTAACTACCTTAGTGTGTGTGTGGGGCGTCAGGATTCTGACCATCTGGGATGACCCTAGAAAGCCTTTAAGAGGTCATATTTAGGAAGGTTTCCATGAAGTATGAGAGAGAGTGAGAAGAAAAAGAAGTCCATTTCAGTCCAACTTCTGATGGCTTCTTTTGTTATTTAACTACTAAAATTCTTAGAATTTTCTTCAAGTTTAATTTAGTTTGCATTTGCATTGTAATAATATTAGCATTCATTAACAAAGCAATTTCACACATTTAGTCTTATTTTGTAATAATACATCACTTATGCCTTCTAGTACAGAGTTCAAAACCAGTGAAACACTGAAATAAAAACTAAGCAAAATGTGAAAACATATAGAAATTACTAAAGAAATGTCCAGAGCAATATGCAAATGAAAGAATAAAATTCCATTTTTAGTAAGACAATCTGCAATGCCCATTAATAGATACATATTATTTTGTATCATTTTGATCCCAAATAGACAAATTAATTTTCTTTGTGTTCCCTTCTTGATGAATGTATATGCAAATAGAGTTGTTACCAGCAATTAATAAAGAAAGGTAAGCAGCAGTATGGTAGAAAGATTCATGTGGAGATATACAAACTTATTGATGTCATGGTCCTCTTCAAGAATGAAGGACAACCTCAGTGAGTAGGAGCTGCACCAATGGGTATCAATTTTAATTTTTAATGGATTATTTTCTTCAGTTATCTTTTTTAGCTCCTTTTCTAACTGGCCAATTGAATTTTTTTTGTTCATTTCAGTCTTTTTCCATTTCACCAATTATTTTGTTTTTCAGTGAGTTGTTGTCTTTTTCCACTTCACCATTTTTGTTTTTCAGTGAGTTGTTGTCTTTTTCCATTTCACCAATTTTGTTTTTCAGTGAATTAGTGTCTTTTTCATATCTCTTTTGCAGGGCATTATATCCTTCTTGAACTAATCTCAACTAATTTCCCCATTTTTCTTCTAACTCTCTTTTGAGATTCTTTATGCAGTCTTCCAGCATGGCCTTGTGAAAGGGGGGCCAGGTCATATCTCCCTTTGTGGCTTCCTCTGGGATTGCTTTCCCTTTAGGAGCCTCAGGATCTGAGGTCTGCCCTTCTTTCTCTCCATAATAGCTGTCTATGGTGAAAGCTCTCTTCTGTTTCTTACTCATTTTTAAAAAAAAGCTTGTGGTCTGTTTAAAGCAGAGAAGCCATGGCTGCAGTGATTTGCCTTGAGGCAGTTAGGCTGACTGACTTCCGGTGCTGGGCTCCTCGGGCTAGAACCAGTGTTTGCAGTGGGTTCCAATCTACCTTTTACAAAAAGCAGATCCAACAAAGCATCTGCCAGCAACCAGAGCAAAGTGTCGTCAGAGTCTCCCAGGGACTTCCCAGGTGCTTAGGATCTGCCACACTCTGTCCCAGCCCCAGTCTCCTGCCCTGGCTGTGCAGCTACCTGAGCACAGGAAACTGCCTGATCCCCTGCCTGTTTGAAACAGACCTGCTCCAAAGTTCTTCCAAGGTAACTTTTGCTGGAAATGTGTTGTAATCCAAATACTTGGGGGAGTTTCCACTCTAGAACCAGTTCAGAGGCTTATTCTGCTGTTGGTTTGAAAGAAGATCAGAGGAGGTTATAGAGAGTCATGTCTATACTCAGCCATCTTGGCTCCGCCCCCACAGCTGGGAATCAAAAAGGAACTGGCCACTATGATAAAAGAACTGTTTTTCTTTCTTTCTTTTTTCCCTTCTTTCTTTCTTTTTTCCCTTCTTTCTTTCTTTTTTACACTTCTTCCTTCCTTCCTTCCTTCCTTCCTTTCTTCCTTCCCTTCTTCCCCCCTTCCTTCCTTCCTTCTTCCCTTCCTTTCTTCCCTTCCTTCCTTCCTTCCTTCCTTCCTTCCTTCCTCCCTCCCTTCCTTCCTTTCCTTCCTTTCTTCCTTCCTCCCTCCCTTCCTTCCTTCCTCCCTCCCTTCCTTCCTTCTTCTCTCCCTTCCTTCCTTGCTTTCCTTCCTTCCCTCCCTTTCTTCCCCTTTCTCTCTTCTTTTCTTTTCTCTCTTTTCTTTATTTCTCTCTGGCTCTGGCTCTGTGTCTCTGACTCTGGCTCTCTTTCTGTCTCTCTGTCTTTCTCTCTGTGTTTCTCTCTCTTTCCTCTGTCCACATTGGGTATCATACCCTTACTTGTTTTTGCTATGCTGAAAGGAATGTAAATTTTAATCACTGAAACTTCACAAGATATTTGGGGTTTATGGGCTAGATTTCTTTCACAAACATCATGCTTTAAACTCAAATCCTATGGCTATCATTGATTGACTTACAATAGGTTCCAGGACAAACTCTACTTGGACACTGTTTGAGCTCTGATTGGCCACAGTAAATGCAAATATCAATTGCTTCTGTTTTGGCCAGAAACCCTAAGGGTCTTCCCCTCCTGGATTGATTTCTTTTTTGACTAGGTAAAAGAGGCCATTCTCTAAGTCATTTCTTATCTTGTTTAAATCACTGATAGGGCATTGCTTCAGTTAAACTGAGACCTGTTTAAAAACAAACAACAACAACAACAACAACAACAAAACCCTTTACCTTAAAAAAGCTAAGCTCTCCCATTACATCCTGAGCCCTCTCCAGTTATCCTGATATGTTTTGCCACTGGACCCAGATGGCTCCAGAAGGGAAAGTGAGGCTGGTGATTTTGTTCAGCCCTCCTTCACTTAAATTCAGGTCAATTGCATGTTATGACGTCACCTTCCTGATGTCATGGAACTTTTTTTTTTTTTTTTTTTGCTAAGGCAATTGGCATTAAGTGACTTGCTCAGGGTCACACAGCCAGGAAAGTGTTAAGTGTCTGAGACCAGATTTGAACTTAGGTCGTCTTGACTTCTGGGTTGGTGCTCTATCCACTGCACCACCTAGCTGCCCCTATAGACCTTTTCAAAACTGAAATATAAACAGCAATCCAACAAAAAGTTGGAGATGTGGTATAAGAACTTGGGAAAATGAAGATATGTTAGGTTTAAATATCTAAGCTTCATCTGTTGGAGGGTATATAGAAAGAAAAGAACAAAGGGACTCATAACTCTTTCTGAGAAGTAAGTTACATAGACAGAAGGAAAACCAAAAGGGAAGAATGTCATAGTGGAAAGGGTGCAAGATTTGGAGTTAGAAGGACTTAGATTTAGAACCTGTTTCTGACATTAGCTCTAAAATCCATGGACTAATTGCTTAATCTTTGTGATTTCCAGGCATCATACTAAGATAGGTCTACTAAAATATAAATTGTTGTGATACATATGAGGTATAAAGACTTCTGAAACTTACAAATTTATAAATCCCATCAATTTATAGATACAATGTAGTGACTATAGGCATATAATTGTGACTACAAATTAATTAATATATAGGGGCTAATATATAGGTACCTAAGCAATGGAGCATTGTCAGCTCTGAAAGAAAAATAAATATTATCTCTGTCACCAACCATACATATAGAATAAAAGTTAAACTATAACTCTGACTCTGAGAATCCTGAGAATAAGAATTTATTAAATGATACAGTATGTTACACATCTAGCAGGATTAAATTTCACATGCTAATCAGTTTCTCTCTGTAGCTAACCAAAAGTCATGCAGAGAGCATATTATTTGTCCTATTCTTAGAAGTTCAATCTTCCCATGTCAATCACAGCATATACTCTAGGACCTCATTAACATAATATTTCATTTTTCCTGTCACTCGTGCAATGAAAACTGTGACAAAGCCACCTTACTAAATTCTATAACTCTAAGATTGGGTGGTTACTCAATTCTCTGCTTTCCAAATTTTATATATTTTATTTGTTTGTTGTAGCAGAATTTGTAGTCTTTATTTTGTTATAAGATTCCATATCTTTCTTTTTATGTAATTTTGCATCTAGATGTTCTTTTCCCTTGCTCCTTATAATTTTCTTGTAATAGGCTTAAACTGAAACCAATGCATTTAGAAATAACAGGTACCTCATATGTATATAGACACTTTTTTGTTTTTATCTACCTGCTTTTTTTATCCTGGCCAAATATTTGCAATACAGGAAGGACAATACTCAAATGGTGATTCTTATTTGAGAAAAGTTTAGAATTAGACATTGTAAAAAATAAAACAAAAGAAAACCTTTGATGTACACTTACCAAATATGACTTTCTTCTTTACTTTCTTACTCCTTCTTCCCTCCCTCCTTCTCTCCCTGCCTCCTTCCTTCCTTTCTTCCTTTCTTTTTTCCTTCCTTCCTTCCTTCCATACTTTCACTGGAGTTGGGTCAAAAGACAAATCCAATTAAGTAGGACATTCAAGAAAAGATCTTTGTAAGATGTACACCATAGTGGAGTTGTAAACTGATTCAATCATTCTGGGGAGCAATTCAGAATTATGCTCAAATGATTATGAAACTATGCATATCCTTTGATACAGCAGTATTTATATTGGCTCTGTATCCCAAAGAGATCATAAAAGAGGAGGAAGGACCCACATGTGCAAAAAATGTTTGCAGGAGCCCTTGTTGTAGTAGCTAGGAAATGGAAATTGAGTGACTGCCCCTCAGTTGGGGAATGGCTGAATAAATTGCATTATGAATGTAATGGAGTGTTATTGTTCTATAAGAAATGATGAGCAGGCTGATTTCAGAAAGACTTGGAATGACTTACAAGAACTGCTGTTAAAAGAAGTGAGCAGAACTAAGAGACAACTGCAAATAGTAGATGATCTATTCTTATAGACTTGGATCTTTTCAACTACAAATGATTTCAAGGCAATTCTAATAGACTGGGATTGGAAAGTTCCATCTGCATCGAAAGAGAGAACTATGGAGATTGAATGTGGATCAAAATATAGTGTTTTACAGTTTTCTCTTAGTTCTGCTCACTTCTTTTAACAGTAGTTTAAAAAAAAAACACAGAAGATAATGTTTTTCCTTGGTGTCCTAGGGCTTGGAACATAATGATATTTCAGATATTTTGAAGATTTTTTACTCCCAAAAAGGAGGCCTGTTGGTATGTAACCAAAAAAATATTCTCTGGAAAGTTGTGTGTGGTGACTTGCTGTAAAGCTCTAGTGGATGGGAACAGGGGAAAATATCATCAAACTTCAATATGAACACAAAAACATTTATGAAATGAAACAAGTTCCTTTTCCATTCTAATTTGTTAATTTAAAAGAAAATTAGGCTATTTTTGTAGGTTTTAGATTTTAGTTTGTATTTGGAAATGAAGCATTTAATCAAATGAAATATTTGATCTAATTGAAAAAAATGAGTTATACATAATCCCTTAATTACTTTCTTTTCTAGACTGTAAAGTAGAAGAACATTAAAAAGTTTTAAAATTGCTTTTTTTTCCTCTAAAATATATCTGAACTCTTCCCATTTTACAGATGAAGAAATTGGAGCCTTGAGAGCTTAAATGACTTGTGTAGGGTCTCACAACTAATAAGCATCAGAAACAGGATTTAAATTTAGTGTTGATTCCCAGTTGATTGTGCTACCTACATGGTGTGTGTGTGTGTGTGTGTGTGTGTGTGTTTGTGTGCATGTGTGTGCATGTGTGTATATCTAAGTATTTGCTTTTATGTGTGTGCAGCCCCATAAATGGATCATGAAATACAAGAATGTCAGTTTGTTTGCAATGGCTACACTCAATGTACTGAGTGGGCTTATAGGGACAAGGGGTAGGAAGAATATGTTACACATTAATTTATTTAAGCTTTTCATTGTAGTTCAAAAGGCTTATACCTTTCAGTCTCTCTGCTTTTACTTTTCAGGTTCATTTGCTAGAAATTTTATGTTAAAAAAAAACTAGATGAACATTTTGCCAACCCCATGATTTTAAACAGGAGGAAAAAAACTCAAAACCTTTTTTTCTACATTTTTAAGTTATGATATTTCTGTAAAATGAATATAGTTTAGTTGAATAAATCTGTTTCATTCTGGCTACTTGTGCTTTCTAGTAATTAGCCCCCTTCTTTGAAACGTTTCTACAGCTATTGTAATTCCTCTCCACTTGCTTCTGTTTACCCATAGGCAAGAAGACCAGATGGACTATAAATGAATTCCTAAATGTAAATGCTTCCTTTTACTGGTGGGAGCCTATAGAGGGAAGTATTATTTCCTAGGAGAATTATTAATTATGTTAAATTTTTTCTAATGGGATATTTTCCCATAGTTATTAATTTCCAACTGCTTTCTGTGGCATTTAGATAGCCTGTTATCTATTTTGAAAGCATGCACTAAAAAAAAGTCACAACTTATAAATTAAATACATTATAAAATGAATTACCTTTTCACCTGTGGCTTTAAGTTTAGAAAAGAAAAATATATATATATATATGCATATATATATATATTTGATGCTTCCCTTGTGAACCTGGACTATAGGTAGAAGCACATCATTCTGTTGGTGAAAATATAGGGATCAAACTCCTTTTTTAGTCCAAACTTTGATTCTCTTCAAGACCCTGCATTTGGTATGACTAAAGGGAAGGACTGCTCTCGGTTGCTAGTAGTCTATACAATTGATACAGTTTTTTGTCACTTAGTCCCAAAAGTGGTACAGCAAATCTGCTGAATGAATGATTAAAAGAATCAACTATTAAATGCTTACACTGAGCAAAGCTAAGGGATAGAAACAGAAAAGCAAGAGAGTATTTGTTACAAAGTTTACATCACTATAGGGGAAGATTATATGTTTAACTCTTGAGAACTGTATCTTTGGGATATAATTAGAGGGTGTAGAAATAATTTGACTTTATTGTAATAATATTAAAAAGAAACTAGGGATGGAAAAGGAATTGTACTGGAAGAAGAGGAAAGAGAAGATAAAATAGGGTAAATTAGATCACATGAAGAGGCAAAAAAGAGCTATTATAATTGAAGCAAAGAAGGGAGGGGGGATGAATATTATGTGAACCTTAATCTCATCGCGTTTGACTCAAAGAGAGAATATTAGACATATTTAGTTTGATAGAGAAAACTTGTCTCCCTTTATAACAAAATAGGAAGGAAAAGGGGAAAGGAAAGAGGGAGACTAATAGAAAATAGAAGAGAAGTAAAAGGGGAAAGGGATAAGAAAGTGGGAGGGGCTGTAAATAGGGAGAGCTGATTGAGGGAGGTGGTGGTCAGAATCAAAACACTGGGGAGGAAGGAAAAAGGGTAAAGGAAAAAGAGAGATATGAATTGGGGAAAATAAGATGTTGGGAAATACAAACTTAGTAATTTTAACTGTGAATATGAATGAATGAATTCCCCCATAAAACAGAAGTTATGAACAAACTGGATTAAAAGCCAGAATCTTACAATATGTTGTTTACAAGAAACCTATTAAAGCAGAGTGATACATACAGAGTAAAAGTAAAAGGCTGGAGCAGAATCTATTATGTTTCATCTGAAGTAAAAAAAAAAAAGAAGAAAAAAAGAAAAGCAGGGATAATGACCTGATTCAGATCAAACAAAAGCAATAATTGATCTAAATAAAAGAGATATGAAAGAAAACTAATTTTGCTAAAGGGTACCATAAATAATGAAGTAATCTCAGTACTAAGCATATATGCACCAAGTAATATAGCATCCAGATTCCTATAGGAGAAATTAAGCGAGCTGCAAGAAGAAATAGAAAGCAGAACCATACGAGTGGGGGAATCTCAACCTTGTTGTATCAGAACTAGTTTAAATCAAACCACAAAATAAATAAGAAAGAAGTTAAGGAGGTAAATAGAATTTTGGAAAAGTTAGGTATACTAGACCTATGGAGAAAATTGAAAGGGGACAGAAATGAATATATTATATATATACATATATATATATATATATTTCTTGGTGGTAAATGGGATCTACACAAAACTGAGTCTGTATTAAGCCATACAAACCTCAAAATCAACTACAAAAAGGCAAAAATAGTAAATGCATCTTCTTCCAGATCATGATGCAAAAAAAAATTGGAACACAAGGTTTTACAGGGGTGAATATTGAAAATTATCAGATAGCATGAAATATTTTAGAGTCTATCTGCCAAAACAAAGTAAGGAACTATATGAACAAAATCACAGAACACTTTCCAACACAAATAATTTCAGATCTAAACAATAGTGTGCTAGACCCTCTTTCTGAAATTCACTAATCAGAGACATCTTCAGGTACAAAGAGAAAGCATTTATTTAGTCCCTACAGGGAGAGGCCCAGACATACACCTGAGAGCCATTCTAGCTCCCACCATGTGCTCATGGAACCCAAACAGCTTCTGGCTTGTAGGGGATTTAAAAAGCAAAAGACACAAGTCTTTTCATTGGATAAACTAAAAAGACATAACCATCTTTGACCAATGGTTACCAATGATGTCTGCTTCCCACAGATCACATCACTTCCTTAGGGTTTGACCTTTAGAGACCACATGACTCCCTGCAACCAGGGTTCAAGACCTTATTTTCTGGCTCTGGGAATAGGGATTATGTGATTTAGTCTCAAACTGAGAAAACTTCACTTAATCAGTCACATTCAATAGGAAGAATATAAAGTGCTCATGAGTAGGCTGAACTAATATAATAAAAATGGCATTTCTACTTAAATTAATCTATTTATTCAGTGCTATACCAATCAAACTTCCAAAAAAATCATTTTATAGAGCTAGAAAAAATAATAACAAAGTTCATTTGGAAGGAAAAAAAGATCAGTAATATCAGGGGAATTAATAAGAAAAAAAAATACAAATGAAGGTGGCCTAGCTGCACCAGACCTAAAACTATATTATAAAGCAGTGGTCATCAAAACTATTCAATATTGGCTAAGAAATAGAGTAGCTGACCAGTGGAATAGGTTGGACTCACAAGACACAATAGTCAATGACTACAGTAATCCACAGTTTGATAGTATAGTAATCCAAAGATGCCAGCTTCTGGGTTAAAAACTTACCATTTGACAAAAATTGCTGAGAAAATTAGAAAATAATATGATAGAAACTAGATATTGACTAACACCTAATACCTTATAGCAAGACAAGGTTAAAATGAGTTCATGATTTAGACATAAAATTAGAACAACTTAGGATGGTTTCCCTCTCAGCTTTGTGGAGAAGGAAGGAATTTGTGGCCAAAGAAGAACTAGAATGCATTATGAAATATAAAATAGAGAATTCTGATTATTTTAAGTTTAAAAGTTTTTATACAAGCAAAAGCAATGCAGACAAGATCAGAAGAGAAGCAGAAAACTGGGTGGGGGATTTTATATCCAAATGGTCTGCTAAAGTCTTCATTTCTAAACTAATAGTGAATTGATTCAAATTTATAAGGATCCAAGCCATTCTCTAATTGGTAAATGATCAAAGGATATGAAAAGACAATTTTCAGATGAAGAAATTGAAACTATTTCTAGTCATATGAAAAAATGCTCTAAATCACTATTTAATCATTACACAAACATCTAAATATCTATTTAAATATAATCATTATATAAATATGTAAATATAACTATCTAAATCACTATATAAACAGATCCAAACATTCTAAAGAGCAATTTGGAACTATACCCAAAGGGCTATAAACTGTAAATACCCTTTGATCCAGCAGTATCACTACTGGGTCTATATCCCAAAGAGATCATAAAAAAGAGAAAAGGACCCAGATGTGTAAAAACGTTTGTAGCGGCCCTTTTTGAAGTGAAAAGGAACTGGAAACTGAGTGGAAGCCCATCAGTTGAAGAATGCCTAAATGAGTTTTGGTACATAAATGGTATAGAATATTATTGTTCTATAAGAAATAATCAGCAGAATGATTTCAGAGATGCGTGGAGACACTTACAAGATCTCATACTAAGTGAAGTGAGTAGAACCAAGAGGTCTTTGTATACAGCAACAACAAGATTATGTGATGAACAGTTCTGATGGACCTCACTCAACAATGAGGTGATTCAGCTAGTTCCAATAGATTTGTGATGGAGAGAAACATCTGAATCCAAAAAGGAGTGTGGGGAATGAATATGAATCACAACATTTTTTGGATGTTTGCTTGATTTTTGTTTCCTTTTTTTCCTTTTTGATCTGATTTTTCTTGTGCAGCATAATTGTGAAAATATGTAAAGAAGAATTACATATGTTTAACATACATTGAATTACTTGATGTCTAAGGGTGGTGGTGGGGGAAGGGAGGCAGAAAAAAAATTGGAACAGAAGGTTTTGGAAGTGAATATTGAAAACTATGCATATATTTCCAAAATAAAAAGCAAAAAAAAGTCTGCTATACACTATAGCAAATAAAACCCCAAGAGACAAGGTTTCTAGCCAATGATCAATAAATTGATGGTTTGGTTTCCATCAGAAACTCTGCAATGCCTTAAATCAAGTGTGTACAGTCAGACAGGCAACTTTCCTGACAAGTGAAATTCAGCCCTGATTGATGGACATTTAATGAGGAGGTAGGCTCCTCTTGCTGACAACTGGTTTGGTCACAAAATTCAGCAACTTCAAGGCATTTAGGCAGGGGAAGTCATTTCTATCCCTACTTGCATGGCTAGTTTTCTCCTTCATGAGATAATACTCACCCTAATGGATGGTATCAAGTTCTTTCTTCTGAGAAAGTACTCACCTGGACTGGATTCTGTTTATATTATAAATAGAGACCAGGTTTCTCAGTTGGATGGGATCCTGCCTGACCTAGTCAATGAGTATGTGCCTTGGAGGCTAAGAGTAACCATATTACTCAGTCATGCCCTTCAGAAATTCCCCTCAGGAGTAGAATTTTAAAAATAGGAGCAAAAGGATGGATTACAAATTTAATAATTAGTTATTCATATATTGTTGTAGAATTAAATTATTTCATCATAATTTAGAGACTAGTGCAATGGCTGGCAACATGTTTAAAATTGCTGAACATTAGTGGGAAATGTAAGAAAGCATTCTTGAGAGAGGTTCTTTAGCTACTTCTAAGCATAATAGTTGGGAAATGGGACTTTGGGCTTATGGCTAAAAACAGGATACTACATGGTATGACTCAGGTTTTATATATAAAACTCAAGTACTTAGACAAGTCCTTTGAAAGAACTTTAGCAATCTTGTAGTTTAGAGTATTAACATCAACTCTATTGCTTTATATAATTTGTACTGAGAAAAGCAACTATGAGCAACTTCTGACACACTAAGGAATTAACTAAGGAGGTTATAAGACAACCTGAAACAGATATTGAACAACTGCTGACAGGAGCTTTGTTGTGGGGAAGATGAGGGTAGTAAACATTAACTTTTCCTCATCCTCTTCATTGAAGAAAGAACATAAACATGGAAAATCAGTGTCAGGTAGTAAAACAATGACTGTGGAGCTATGAGATGCTGTTTTGAATTCTATCCATTTTATTCAGCTGTGACCTTGGGCAAGTAATTTTAATTATCAAAATCCTAATTTCCTCTGTAGAAAAATTAGGACTTCAAATGAAATCATTTCTAAAATAATTTGCAGCTTAAAAACACTGATTTTATAAATTTCTCAATAAGAAAACTAATGGGCTTAGAAGGCTAGAAATTGTAAGTAAAATATAAAGGCAATTAAGCATCTAGGCTGTAACATGATGCCCAGGTTGCTGATCTCAAGAGTGCAAACCAGGAAAATGTATTTAACCAAATGCCTTTGTAGCTCTAACTGATCAATAAAAACTTTCAGATATCCATATTTCTGCTAATAAGATACTCATTATATTTGTCAAGGCAAGGTGCAAAAGAATAGCTCTATCATATTATCCTAAATGTGTATGCCTATCCAAACTTTCTCTTTATTTAGGCAGATATGATTATACTAACTCTTTGCCAGATTTTGAATATGATGATTTTCAGGAAAAATTACTTTGTATAAAAACAGTGAGCTCATCATCTTAGTGATAACTGTCAAAGAATGGTGAGAGCCGTATGATAACTTCTCTTTCAAGTTTTCTCAATCTATATTAGATTAACTAATGGTTCCAAAGATCAATTTTTTGGGGGGAGACGGGGAGGAAGTTAAATGACCCAGGAATTGAAAAGAAAATTCTGGGTGAATATTAATGAATCTGCAGTAAAGTTTGAACTTTTTTCTTTTGTTGTGACATGATAATTGTTGTGGTAAGGAACTGAGGACAAAAGAATATTCTTTTGTGTTAGGGATAGAGGTTTTGGACATCTGCTTTCTTTTTTTCTAGGGAAAAAATTATACACTTTTATCATTTTTACTTCTAAATATATCCTTTCCCTGTCCCCACCCTTTGAGGCATTCATTGTGACAAAAAATGAGGAAGAATGTAAAACAAGTTCATCATAATCAACCAACTTATCCATTAACTTAGTACACTATTCCACAAGTGTAATCCCAAACACTGCAAAGAACAGGAAAGTTCTCCAGGAACAAATTTTTTAAATTTTGTTTACATAACATTCAGAGAATTTTTTTCTCCATTTATAATAAAAATTGTGACTATTGTTTTCATTGTTCTATTCACTTCACTTGGAATTTGTTCAGATACATCTTCTCATGCCTTTCAGGATTCTTCATCCCATTACTATTTGTGGCACAGTAACATTTTATTGCATTCATGTATTCAAATTTGTTTAGCCTTTCCTCAATCCATGGGAATGAACACTTTGATGTATATTCTACTTTTCGAGACCAATTTTTAGCCCTACTAACACTATCCAACTTTAAACATTTTAACCAATAAAACATAAACATTTATTGTGACCTGCCACCTTAGAGTAATTTTGACTTGCATTTATTTTATGATTAATGATTTGGAACTAATTGTAAGGTGATTTTTAACAGTTTTCAAATTTTATTTTGACAAGAGTTTGTTCATATTCTTTGACCACACACACACACACACACACACACACATATAGCTATTATTTAACTAATGTGGATATCTAACTTTTATAGGAGATATCTGAGATATTATAAGAGATATCTGACATAGAGAATCCCTGTTATCTTTATCTTCATTCTATCCTACCCATGATAATATTGTTCATTGGAAAAAAACATTTAATTCTCATATGATTTAAATAATTATCTTTCATGATTATCTTCATCATTTTTTTGTTAAAGAATTTTTCCTTTAGTCATATTTGCCAAAAGTACTTAATCTTGTTTCTTCTAATTCTTTTTCTTAGTGGTGGAATCCTTTCATTCTACCACCCTTATCCAGTGGGTCACCTTATCTGCAACTTTCTTTGATGCATAGGATAAACTACATGGTGGATGAATCATTTCATTTACTAGTTCACTTAACATACATTTTTAGATATTCATTATTACTTATTTTGGTTTTAGTTTAGTTGCTACTGTTTCTCAGACCTCATCAGCCAACTGAATTTTCTCTAGAAGGAAAAAATTGGTAATATTTCTTTTAGTCATAGAAACATCTGGGAGCATAATTTCTTCATCTGCTGAATGAAGGCATCATAACTGATTTACTTCATTCATTTGTTTATGTAGCCTAAGTGACCCATGTATGTGAATGTACACTGAAAAATACAAAGCAAATATAACCAATACAAAGAAGTAGTACAAAATGATAGGAAAACTCTTTCTACCCTTTTTTTCCTAGCTGAGGGTTACTAAAAAGTAATGAAAATGAGGACATGGATTAGAGACAAAAAGGGGAAAAAGGATTAATAAAAATATCCCCATGAGAGAATAATTAATATAAAAAAATAATGACATAATCCTGGTAATGTTGGGAAGATAGCTTTTGTACCATATGGAAAAATATTTTTGAACATTTAAAAATATAGAATTATAGTCTTGAGTCTTGATTAAATCACTTACTGATGATGTGATGTGGACTATACCTTTTTTGGACTCAGTTGCCTCATTTATAAAACAGAGAATAGTATCTATTTCATCAGTTTTAGGGAGTTGAAATGAGAGAATATATAGAAATCATTTTGCAAACCTTAAAATTCTATATAAAAGTTAATTATTATAATTATCATCATTATTAATATTATATTTGCCTTTTAAAAATTGTGAAAAAAATGATCTTGTTTTACATGCTTTTCACTCCTCTTGGCTTTATTTCAAATGAATATAATGGATAATTTTATTATTCCAAATTTGATTTTTTAAAATAAAATTGCCTGTTCATATAAATGTGGAGAGGGTTTTCTTTGATTTGTAACTCCCTCTAAAAGCCATAGCTTCAAATCACTAGAGCATATTTAGGAAAGAGAAGTCTGCCCTTGAGAGGAATACTTTACAGTTTCCAGAAAATGGAAGGGAAATAGAGAACATGGTCATATCCTGACAAAGAGATTCCATTGCTGGGGGAAAAAAATAGTAAGGTCACTTGCATTGATTGGTCCTATACTTTCTATTCCCCTTCATAATGACCTTTAAAATTTGAGTAACGGCCCATAAAATAGATATTTCTTCAAATTTAATGTTTTTGCATTCAACACACTTTTATTTCCTCAGTCCTTTGAACCAGAAAAATCTATTTATATGAATGTTTCAGCCTTTAAAAAGATCAAAAGGTAGTAGGCAATAATTTGAATGCTTATGAAAGTAGGGTTGTTATGTTAGCTTTTTCTGATGCCTTTTTCCCTACCTTATAAATCCATCCCCTCTTTACTTTAACACTAGGCATATAATACATATGGAATAAATATTTGGCTAATGGATGGCTAAAAACTACTCTTTTCCAAATGGATAAATGAAGATAAAAAGAGGTCCTGATGCTACCCAATTATTCAATCATAGGATAGAGATTAGAACTCTAGTCTTGTAATTCTCAATCTCATGCTCTATCCTTTAGATTATGCAGCCTCCTTGTATATCCAGAAAAATAAAAGAGGCAGCTAGGTGGCACAGTGGATAGAGCACCAGCC
>JAJPUD010007335.1:46322-68370 GCA_023553655.1 Myrmecobius fasciatus | reverse complement strand
AGGCAGCTAGGTGGCACAGTGGATAGAGCACCAGCCCTGAAGTCAGGGAGACCTGAGTTCAAATCTAGTCTCAGACACTTAACATTCCCTAGCTGTGTGACCCTGAGCAAGTCACTTAGCCCCAATTGCCTTAGCAAAAAAACAAAAAAACAAAACAAAAAAAAAGAACACAGCATTTTATAGTCATTCAGTCAGTAATCACTTACTAAACACCTACTGTATGCCAGGGACTGTGTTAAGAATTTTAGCAAATGTATTATTATGCAAAAATATTTATATGTAATGTATATTATATGCATATATAATTATATATAATATATATGCCAATATATTATTGATTATATATTATAAAGGTAAGAATTTTAGCAAATGTATTATTATGCAAAAATATGTATATGTAATGTATATTATATGCATATATAATTATATATAATATATATGCCAATATATTATTGATTATATATTATAAAGGTACATATAACATCAATATATTCATGTGCAATGCATACTATATATATGTGTGTGTGTGTATATATATGCATATATATATATATATATATATATGCATATATTTATAATGGGGAATCATTTCACAGGGACAACATTAAAATTACAGGGCACTGGGAATCTTGCAGAAGATGGGACTTTAGCTAAATCTTGAAGGTATCCATGGAAGCTAGGAAGCAGAGAGATGTGGAGAGTTCTAAACATGGGGGACAAGCAATGAAAAGGTCTAGAATCAATTTCTGTGGTATTATGTGCAAAGAACAGCAAAAGAAGCAATTTACTAGATCAGCAAAAGATGTGAGAAGATTGGAAAGAGCCCTGGATTTGGAACTGGAAGATCTAAATGCAAACCCTTTCTCTGTTACTACATGTATAAATAACCTTGAAAAAATAAGTTAATATCTTTGGGCTTCAGTTCTCTCATCTGGAAAATACTTTATACTACATGACCTGTAAGTTTCCTTCCTGTTTTAAAACTATGAACCTATGAGCAAATACTAAGAGCCACTGTACTAGATAATGGGGATAGAGAGTTAGATAAGTTTACTCTCAATGACTTTGCTATCTAATATGGGTGAGGAAAGGGAGAAAAGGCATACACCAATATATGCTTAATACAAATGAGGAATCTGAATAGAATGTTGTAAGAAATTTGATAAGGTAGACATTTTTAAGGATGGGAAGGTAGCCTAAGATAAGACTTCAAAGAGGAAATGGCATTGAATTGAATAAAAGACTTCAACAAGAAAATATGGATGCGGAATGTTACAAAAGCATAAAGATAAGAAGAAGGAATAGGGTAAAATGAGGATACTAAAAAGTAATCCAAGTTGCTTAGTATATAGCATGAAGGAAAGAGAACAGAACAAGATTAAAAGGTTGTGTCAGGGTTAAAGAGTGCCATTCTTTCAATTTTCTTTTTATGAAGAAGAAATATGCTTTCTTTAGTAGACAATAGAGAGTAGCTGAAAGTTTGTGAGTAAAGGAGTGTTACCAGCAGAACAAGAGGAAAATTAGGGACAATGGTAGGTTGAATGCCAAGGATGAATTAAATGCTATACACCACTATTGATTAGAGAAATACAAATAAAAAAATGTGAGGTAGCCCCTCACACTTATCAGAGTAATTGTTATAAAAAATTGATAAAAGTTGGAATTGTGGGAAAATAGGGACATTAATGCACTGTTGTAATTATAAATTGATCCAATTATTCTGGAGAGCGATTTGGAACTATGTCTAAAAAGGCAGCTAAATTGCCTATGTCCTTTGATCCAGCAATAGCATACAGGACCTTTATCACAAATAGATCATAAAAGGGTGAAAATGACTTACTTACAAAAGCTTTTTTGTGGTTTTAAAGAATTAGAAACTGAGGGAATGCTCATCCTTTGTGGAATGACTGAACAAACTATGGTATATAAATATCATGGGATATTATTGTGTTATAAGAAATAATGATCAAGTAGATTTCAGAAAAAATAAAAAACTTGGAAAGACTTGAATGAACTGATGCAAAGTGAAATGAACAGTAGCAAGAAAACCTTTTACATAGTAACAGCAACATTGTGCTATGATCAACTATGATTTATTTAATTCTTCTCAACAATAGAAAGATCCAAGACAATTACAAAAGACATGATAGAAAATGCTAACCACATACAGTGAAAGAACTAATCATTATTATCCTTATGTATTACAGAAAGATATGAAATTCAAAGAGATAATGCCCAAAGAAAGAAAAAAAAATTAAATCATATTAATCTTTACAACAGAGTAAAGAGTTAGTTATAGAATGAAGAGATCTGGCTCTGACAATTGAAAGTGCAGTATTTGGAGGGGACTACATGAAAATAGAAAAGACAACAAAGTTGTATAGCTCTGGATTTGTTAATTGGCTTTGAACCTGGATGTTACCACTGTCATAGCTGATTTTCCCATGAATGCCATGTATATTTGTGGGATAGTATGCCTCATATTTATGAAAGCAATCAATATATCTAAGCAAAATGAGCAAATTTAATCTGCAAACTAATACTCAATATAAAGCAAACCAAAATGAATTGTAAATGTTATAAGTTAGGAATGGCTACTCTCTGAGTGGCAGATGGATGGTGCAGTGGATAGAGTTCCAAACCTGTGGTGAGGGAAACCTCAGTTCAAATCCATCCTCAGATACTTGCTAGTTGTGTTATCCTGGGCATGTCACTTGACTGTTTGCATACATTTCCTCATGTATAAAATGAATCACAGAAGGTAATGCAAACCATGACTGTATCTTTGTCCCCATATCCCCACAAATAGGGTCATGAAGAGTTGGACAGAATTAAAACAACTGAATGGCCACAAAAACCCTATGAATATTCCCTTTGTATCTTGTAGGTAGTAGCTGCACTTAAGAAATCCAGTGCATTATTAGCCTGAGTGTACCTTATGGTGGGGAATACCACAGAGTGGTTGCTATGTATACTGGGAAAGATAAGAACTGCTTATTGCAGTAAGAGAGGAAAAGACTAATTGTGAGTCAGAATAGAAGTGGTATTTTCAGGAATTAGTGAGTGGATGAATTTGTTCATTGAGTAACAGGATGAATTTGTTAATTGAGTAACAAAACATTTTATGATGACCTTGAAGTTTTGATGTAGATGGTGTTATCATTAGAAATGGAGAAGCTAGGGAGGTTTGATTTCTAAGGAAAGGATATATCTGACATGTTGAATTTAAGGTGGTAGGGATAAATCCACGGAGATCTCTAGGAGACTGTTGGGAAAATGGAATATGGAGATATTTATGTGGTAATTGTCTGCAGAGAAACTTGATTATTGAAGCCATGACAGTGGATAAAATCACAAAAAAAAGAAATATAAGAGAATAAGATAGAACCTTGGTGCATTTTTAAATTTAAGAGAGGTAAGAGTGTGGACAGGCATTGAAGGAGACAGAGAGAAGTGATTATGTGGTAGAAAGATAATCAGGAAAGTGTAATATTACAGTCGGCAAAGAAGGATAAGAGAGCAAGAAAGCCAGAATATTCAGTACTATATATAAAATATTACAAACACATTATGAAAGATGAGGATTGAAAAGAAAAAAAAAGGCCTTTGGATTTCTCTGCATCATAGCTATGACTGGGCCTACTTAGTTGTCAAGCAATCAATAAAACTTATTTCAAGCTATTGTGAACAACATCTAACACCAGAAGGCATTCAATAGATAACCCTGAAGTTCTTTATTATCCTCAGAGAGTCGGCTTATTATCTAAAATATTTCAGATAAATTTATCCAATTATAATTTGTGTTATACCAGCACCCCTGGTAATTGTAAAAATCCTCTTTCCCCCTGACTTTCACTCTATTAATTCATGTCTAACTCTTACATATTATGTAATAAACATTTGAATGCTACAAAATTAAGGATAAAATAATATGAAAGCATTTATGTGAATATAATATAGGTTATAGGCTTTACCATCCTTTATTTTTAAATAGTATTTTGTTTTCTCCAATTGCATGTCAAGATAATTTTAACACATTTTTACAAGATTTTGAGTTCCAAATTTTTCTCTAGGCTGATCTTTTTCTCCACCAAAAGATAAACAGTTTGATATAGTTCAAACATGCACTATCATGCAAAACATATTTCCTTATTAGTCACAGTTGTGAAACAGATTAAAAATATGAATAAGAATAAAGTGAAAAAAATATACTTTGATCTGATTCAGAGTCCATCAGTTTTTTTAGTCGAATAGGGACAGAATTTTCCTTTGTGAGTCCTTTGTACTTGTCTTGCAAGGATCACTGTGTTGCTGAGAAGAGCTGAGCCATTCATTCATAGTTGATCATCACATAATGTTGCTGATATTGTGTACAATGTTTCCCTCGTACTGTTCATTTCTGTTTGCTTCACTTCATATGAATCTTTTAGGTTTTTGTGAAATCTTTCTGCTCACCATTTTTTATTTCATACTGGTATTCCATAGCATTCACACATTCACAATTTATTAAGCCATTTCCCAGTTGATGTGATAGGCATCTCCTCAATTTTCAACATTTTGTCACCACAAAAAGGCTGCTATCAATATTTTTGCACTGGTAGCTCATTTCTCCTTGTTTTAAATAATCTCTTTGAGTTACAGATCTAGTAAAGCTACTGTTGGATCAAAGCATATGCACAGTTTGGTTGATCTTTGGGTATAACTCCAAATTGTTCTCCAGAATGGTTAGATCGGTTTATAACCTCGCACCAATGCATTAGTAGCCCAATTTCCCCACATCTCTTTCATTTATCTTTTTTTTTCCTTTTCTGTCCTGTTAGCCAATTGTTCTTCTAATTCATCTCTCATATCACTCCTAATATCTAAAGCACTCATTTTGACCTTATCTTGACATATGGTGTTATATGATTGTTACACCTAGTTTGTGCCCTATTGTTTTCCACTTTTCCCAAAAATCTTGTTGTCTTTTAGATCCCCATAATCAGGATTAACAATTTTGGGGATTGAATCTGCTTTCTTTTTTTTGCCTCCTCTCCAGAGACCCCAAGTTCTAGAAACTCATTTTCAGTTTCTATTCATTGGAACCTGAGTTAAAAGTATTTCCTATGACATCTGCAGCCGGTGAGACAGACTTCCCTGTGATAAAACAGAAAACTATTGGGAATTCATTTATGGGCCTCAAAGTCAATCCTTTTTTCAATCTTTCCCCCATATCTTTGTTCCTTTATTCCTGGAACAAAGTCACCTGAGTTTCCAAAGGGAAAGGGATGTACTGCCTGCTATGTGAGTTCATTCAAAAATAAACTACATTAAAAAATGACCAGGATATTATTACTAATTTATATTTAAAACCCTTTTTTTTCTACAAATGAATATAGATTACTGAAAAGGAGTCATTTGTAGAAAAAAAAAGATTAAAGGCAAATCAATGTAATAAGGTCACAGAGGACGCAAAGATTAAGGATATATATATGAGAGTTAGTTTTGACAAGTAGGAATATTTCTTTCTCTTATACCAGAAAGAAGAATCCAATATGATATGGTGTTACAAGTAATGGATTTGGAATGAGATAAACTGGGTTCAAATTCTGACTCTGACACTCCCTATTTGCATGAGCTTAGATAAATCACTCTACCTTTTTGGCTTCAGTATCTTCAACTGAAAAAATGACAGAAAGAACTAAGTGATCCCAAAATCTATGTATTTCTGCTTATGACACCATTTTTATATATGGATAGAGAAGTTTAAAAAAGTGTTACTTTATAATAATATTAGCTTTTCAAAGTTTACATGATCTTCCAAAATTTACAAGTTCTAGTTGTTTTAATGAACAAAATTGGGAGTAGGTTGAAGAGGAGTGAAACTATAGTTTGGAAATCACCTTAGTCCTTCATATCTTTTGGCAATAAAGCAAGCCATGACTCATTATCACCTCCTATTGGTAGCATGTCTAAATGAAGTGGAAGGGCAGTTCTTAAGAACTGAACTTATCTCTGGGACACAGATTTACAATTTTACCATTTGGAAGACTGAATTTGCTAGGTTAGAAATAATTTTAGTTAGTTTTTGCTGTTCTGTTAAAGAGTAATAAGGAGAGTTTGATCTATGAATAGTGTAGAGACACTGCTTATATTTCTATAAATGTAATTCCCCTCACTTTGCCTTTAGCTATTTAAGACTGAATATCAAGGACTGCTTCTCAGCTGCATTATAAAATTCTTGAGGGCACTGTACTGTATTTTATACAGTGATGCCTTGATTTACAAATTGCTCATGAATAAAGCTCCCTTATCAGGAGTCAACCATGTTCAAAGCATACATACAAATCTTCATAAATTATGCAGTTGGCTTTCACAGCTGCCTAAAGGAAATGACCTTGTGCACAATTTCTATTTGTTATCAATTTATTTTTTTTAAACTAGGAAAAAATCCAGTTAAACTGGAGTTAGAAGATTTGAAATTGAAGTCTTGGTTCTGTGACTAATTATAAGACTATTAACATTTCATTTAAATCCTTTGCTTTGTGTTTTCATTATTTTTGAGTAGAGAGTCTCAAGAGAGGAGATATTATTTGTCCAGTATTATAGAGAAAATTGAAAGGGCCAAAGACTCTCAATCTGAATTCTTGAGGGGAAGAGTGAATCTTCCCATTTGTAAGAGGGTGACATAATTCTCAAAAACCAAATTAAAGATTATTTTATTGATATTGGTTTTCTATTTTCATAAATCTCTTGAAGTAGAGCAAGAAAGGATCTGGTTCTTATATTCCAAGAGAAAAAAATAGCAATTATCTCTCTGATGGAGTATTGAACAACCATGTAATGCAGTCTTCTTTTTTTTTATTTTGTTTTCCTCCATATCATTTATGCAGAAAAGATTTGTTGAGTGGGAAGAGCAAATGAAATTGGTCATATCACTTGGTAGGAGATTAGGAGATAGTGTATCAAGCTGGTAATTCCTGAAAGCTAAAAGTGGAAGGGAGCAGAGGAGAAGTAGTAAAATGTAAATCCCTTCCTCTTAGATATGTGCAATAGGTGAAATTTTTTTTTTTTAATTTGGGAAAAATAGCCTCAGAAACTTGGCCACATAGTAAACTTTTCACACATTACTCCACATTTTTACAATTAATGAGAGGAAGTTTGTGAAAGTTGGAAAGCTAATACTGGATTATGATATTCTTTCACTTCCCTATAAGCAAGAAGAAACTTCCCTACTCTCACAACAGCTTTTCCCACCCTCCATGGACTGAGATAGACAGACCAACAGACAGAGGCAGACAGTGAAAGAGACAGATAGAGACAGAAAAAGAGACAGAGAGATAGAGGTAAAAACAAAGAGGAATATATATATATGTGTGTGTGTATGTATACATGTATACATATATATATATGCATGATTTCTCAAAAAATTTAATGCTGTTTTCATGAAAGACTTTTTTTTTTTTTTTTTGCAGAAGTTGGGATTTTAGTTGAAAGTTGCAGGAAGTAAAGTAGAAGGGAGAGATAAGGAAGACAGAATTCTAGGTATGGAGGATACTCCATGAAAATTCAGAGTCCAGAGATGAAAAGTCTAATACAAAGAATAAGGTGGCCAGTGTCACAGGATTTTAGAGTATGTAAAAAGAAGGAAGTCTAAGAAGATTGGAAAGATGGACCAGGGGTTAGGTTATATAGAGGAATGAACCAAACTGGGGCTTTTTTAATCACTCTGGGAGGATAAAGGAAGCTACTGGAGTTTATTGAATAGAATGGTAAAATTGTCAAACCTGCACAATAGGAAAATTTTTTAGGTAGTGAAATGGAGTATAGATGAGGCAAGGATATGAACCAGAAGCCTTTTTCCATAGATCAGCTCTTTAGTGATGATGGGCTACCTCCATAAGCAAGGTATCAGTTTCTGAGGAGATATTAAGACAATAAGAGAGATGTTATTAAGGTAGAATTGATAATACTGGACAACAGATTGGCTATGGAAGATGAAGTGAGGAGTTGAAGAAGACATGTAATATGTTTGAGTGCCTGAGAATTTGGTGGTGCTCTTGATAGTAATAGAATTGATTCTGATTTAATACAAATTGAATCTCTCTAATGTTGCCTCAAGCAGATGTGCATTTTATATCATTACACATGATAGTAAAACAGATTAATAAATGAAGATCTACAGTTGAAGTCAGGGTCACCCAGATTCTGATTCTGCCTCTGACACATATTATCTTGATAACTGCAAATCTCTTTATGACTCAGAAAAATTATATGGGTGTTTCTATTGATAAAATGACAAATTTGTTATATATTTCATATGTCTTATTTGTTGTTTTATATAGCTAATTGAAGAATAAAAGGATCTTCATTTTGGCAAAGGACTTCAGGTTGTCAGGAAATACATGAAAGGGCATTTTAGAACTAAATGGATTATTAAAACCATCCTAGATAAATCCAACTGTTCATAAGTGCATAAGTGCAAATCTGATTTTCATCTAATAGGGTAACAAGTTGATTCTTGTACTTTGACAACATACATCCTTGAGATTCTGCCCCTGTCTTCCTTTAATAAGGCTAATTTCAGGGTTACATTTCTTTATATCTCTAGAAAATAAAAGTTGGGTCCCTTCTCTAAATTCTCTTATTTTGAAGTCCTATAATTCAATCTTATAGGACATGCTTTACACTTATTCATCTCATTTATAACATCTCCCTTTTCTTTGAACCTTCTTCCTTAAATTTTCCTTCCTGAATACGTCAGTGGCTATCTTTCATATCTCAAATATCTTCAATCTTTCCCCAATATTTCCATTTATATTATTGTTTGGGGGAGAGTACAATTTTATTTCAGTTACTAGAATAATTTTTCATATTATAATACCTCTCATCATTATTATTATGTACCCTTGGAATCACTCCTATGACATCATTTGAACCTCTGACTAAGAAGTATGCCATCATAAATATCTTTATAAATGAAAGAAATACTTTATTTTATTTGTACTCATCATTTATAATATTGAAGGAGACACAGATTGAGAGCCTAATATAATAATTTTAGTTGAATTTAAAGGAAAATTCTTTTAAAAATTTCTATTTCTGAGTTATAGAATTACTGGATTTTTGAGTTGAAGGGAACATAAAGAATCAAACATAGTATTAAAGAGAAAGAGTTAGAATAATACAGCGAAAAGAACATATGTTCATATTCACAGGGTCTAACCTTGAAAACTGGTGAATGTATTTTCTATCTATGTGACCTTGGTCAAAATCACGTCATCTTTCTAGGCCTCATTTCCTCATTTATAAAGAGTAAATTAATATGTATATGGTTATAAACATCTATATGTATATGTTTCTATCTGTATGTAGATATATATACAGATACAAATATATATCTATGTGTATGAATATATGTCTGTATGTGTAAATATGTGTATATCTATATCTATAGATCTATATATCTCTCTATATAGAGATATGTACATATCTGTGCTTATTTTAGCCTTCTAGGGCAAGGCAGCAGGAAGAAGAAAGAAAAAGAATAGAGGAAAAAATATAAAGCAGATAGCAAAAGAAAACCTACAAGAAAGGAAACATGGATATCTCTGAACACAATAATATTTATTATATTTTGTTAGAAATCAAAATTCTTTTTGAATCTCCTTTTAACTTGTATTGTGCACATACCATTCCCCCCTAATTTGTATTATTTTTAATTAATGAATATATTTTAAAAATAAAAATGAAAATGAAAAAAAGACTACTGAAAAAAAAGGAAAAGAAAAAAAAAGATGATATTAACTGAGTTCCAACATCCCTTACATATAGGTAAAAATTTATAATCCTCTTCATTAGAAGTGGTCATTCACCTACACTTTGGCCTCTATTGAAGATGGTTACCTACTTATATATGTATACAAGTGAATAATTTTCCTTTTTATTATTATGAATTTAACAAATATCAGTAAACACTAAAATTTATCAAAAGAAGAGAAAAAGATTTGCATATGCATCTTTCCAACTTCCCTATGTATAACTTTTATAATTTATTTCAAATTTAAATAATTTCAAATCTATTCTCTTTTTGGTGTTCCCTTTTAATCTTCTCTCCTCTGTTTATTTTGTTTTTCAATGATTTATTATCACTCTTTTCTTATCTACATTTCCTTTAGTATCACTCTTATTAATCACTTCTCAATTCTCCTTTGATTTCAAAATTAAGGTTTTCTATTTTGTAGCACCTTCCCTCCAGGCTCAGTCTTCTATCTTCTATTTGCCATGTCAGACAGGCTTGGTCCCTAAAGCATGAATTAACTATCCTTCATGACTAAGGGCCACCCAAAGTGAGACTTCTATAGTCTCACTCATATGCCCCATATGGAGTTCTTTCTTAATGTAGGTCAACCAGTTTAAACAATTTTTTAAATCAAGATTGCAAATACACACACACACACACATACACACACACTTTCTCCTCATCTACATTCCCCCATTCCTGAGATGATAAGCAATTAGATATAGGCTATACATGTGCAATCATGTAAAACATTTCCATATTAATCATTTTGCACAAGAAAAGTCATGAAAATAAGTATTTAAAGAAGGGAATTTACAAAACATAAAAAAGGACAGAAATTTTTAAATATGTCCCAAAGTGAAGATATATTCTCTCCTTACATACCAAAAACCCCTGGAGACACTGGGCTCAAAATTAAAGATACACATATAAGAAACACACAAAACTAAGGATACTTCATATCTCTCAGCCTTCAGATTTCTTTTCTTCTTTATATTCTACCCACCAAATTCACTTTGGAGCTTGACATTTCAAAGGAAAAATTGCTTTCCTGCTCAAGTATGCTGGCTCCTTCTGGAATATGAATTTTCAACTAATAGCTCAATTCAGTTCTGGAATGGGTGAAGAGAGCTGCTTCATTTTGATGCTGACTATTCATTGAACTCAGTTGCTGTGGCTACTGAATCCAATGGTTTCTTCCACTAGTTTGAGATGTTGAATAGAGCTTTGCTCACTCTTCTGACAGTTTGAAGATCGTCATGTAACCTAGTCAAATTTAATTTATATTTAATGATTAAAATATCAGGAAGGAATAAACCCAACTGAAATCAAGATGCCATGTTTTCCAAAGATATGGCAACTGTTTGAGGAAGAAGATAGTTTACTACTTCATCCCTCTCCCCATTTTACTGTTTCAAAGCTATCTCCCTTTCTCAGTAAGTACAAAGAAAAATTAAAATCATTTTCTTGAATCCTTTATATGTACACTCAGTTCATCTCAGCCTTTGCTGCATCATTAGTCCTTATTCCTCAACCAATGAGATGGATTTTCACAAGTTAAATTGGGAAAAGATAGAAAATATTATTTATACTCTATATAACTCAGCAGGAAGGGCTAACCTGTATCTGACCTAATAATTTTCCATCATTGCCCAATCTACTTTGATTAAGAAACTTTCAATATGTAAGTATAGTCATATAAAACAAATCACCACATTGATCATGTCTGAGAATATATATGAAATTCCATGCTTCTAGACATGATTCATCATTAGTCTTTTGGAATATCAGATAATCATTGCATTAACCACTCTTTTTTTTTTTTAACTCTATCACAGTTTTATGATGCTTTGATCATGACATGAATTGTTTTCTTGTTCCTACTTAACTTACACTGAATCCATTCATTCAAGAATTTCGATGTCTTTCTGAATTCATCCTTATAAGCATTTCTCTTTTAAAATAATAGCCTTTAGTATTTTAACATAATTAACATGTAGTGGATAGCCTGCCATCTAGGGGAGGGGTGGGGAATAGGGGGGAAAAATTTGTAACAGAAAGCTTTGTAAGGGTTAATGCTGAAGAATTACCCATACATATGTTTTGCAAATAAAAAGTTTTAATAAAAATTTTGAAAACAATAGCCTTTTATTTTCAAAATATGTACAAATATAGTTTTCAATATTCACCCTCGTAAAACCTTGTGTTCCAAACTTTTTCTCTCTCCTTTCCCCCAACCACCACCCCTAAACAGCAAGTAATCCAATATATGTTAAACGTGCAGTTCTTCTATACATATTTCCACAATTATTATGCTGCCAAGAAAAAATGAGATCAAAAAGGGGAAAAAATGACAAAGAAAACAAAAAGCAAGCAAATAACAAAAAGTTGAAGAACTTGATCCACATCCAGTCCCCACAGTCCTCTCTCTGGACTCAGATGACATTTTCCATCACAAGTCTATTGGAATTGGCTTGATTCACTTCATTTTTGAAGAGCCACATCCATCAGAATTATTGCATAACTTTGTTGTTGCTGTGTTCAATGCTTTTTTGTTCTATTCACTTCACTTAGCATCAGTTCATGTAAGTCTCTTCAGGCCTCTCTCTTGGCTGATCATTTGTAATAGAACAATAATATTCCATAACATTCATATACCAGTTTCCAGTTCCTTGCCATTAGAAAAAGGACTGGTACAAACATTTTTGCACAAATAGATCCTTTCCCCTTTTTCCTCATAGTCATTTCTTGTAGCAAAATTATAACCCCAAATTCATTAACTCTTGAGGTGACCCATTTATTTCACTCTTTGGATATCTCAAATTGTTAGAAAGCTCTTCTTTTCATCAAACTTAGCTTTACTTCTCAGGGATTTGTATCCATTAGACCTACTTCTGAGCTCTGAAGCCAAGTAGAAATATAATTCTGCTTTCACATGATTGTAATGCAACAGCTTGAAGACAAGTAGCATAATTCCTATTGTTCCTCTCTTTCCTCACCTCAGCAAAATATCTCAAGCTCTTTCAACTGATTTTTAGTACTACTGCCATTATAGGTACGCTCCTTAGGACACAGCATTTTGACAATTTTTTTTCTATAAGATAGTACTTAGAAAAGAATATGAACCTGAAGATGTGATCTAATCAAGGAAAGAATAAATGAATATTTATTTAGTGCCCAATATATCCTAGTATTAAGCAATTTACAAATATTATACCATTTTATCCTCACAATAAATTTGGGAGGTAGGTGCTATTATTATCCTCATTTTACAATTAAAGAAACTGAGACAAAGAGAAGTCTGAAGCTGAATTTGAAATACATGTTCCTGACTCCAGGACCAGAAATCTAACCACTGTGTCACCTAATTGTTTCTAGGTAGAGTATAGCAAAACTAGCACTTCCATCCTGTTCTCCTCTTAATGCAATCTAAAAGCATGTTAGCTTTGTTGACTGCCACATTCTTCTGTCAACTCATGGAGTCAACAATCCTTAGAAGACATTTTAAGATGTAGGACTGATTATTCTTATGTTAAGCTAATATTCTGTAACAGCTGTTCAGAATCATGTAGTATACCAAAGGGCATTTTGTCTACAAGGAATTATAAAGCAAAGGGAGATCTTTCAAAAAATATCTAGAAAAGTTGGTATTAATAGCTTCATTAATTATAATTTATGGTAAACTTTAAGGCTTCAATCATTTTAGGCCCTTTATTCCCACCAAATCCAATCAAGGAAAAAAATTCTAACTGCTCATGTACATTTTTCAGAAAAGGAACAAGATTTCAAAATACCAAATTTTAGAAGCTATGAGGTTGCATATGACTTGTTACTTCTACTTTTAAAAAACAAATTATATAAAACCATTTCTAGTCATAGTGTAGATACTAGTGTGAAATCTCTTCCTTTGATATACTACAGGATGTAACCAAATCCATAATTATGTAGGCTTTTGCAATGCATTATTAAAGATTATACTTTAAAGAATTTTACAAGAAGCTTATGAAGGATTGAAATTTATGAGAATTTCTTCAGAAAGTTTCATTATTTTCCATACTTCAGCATAGCAACTTCTAAAGAAATGATGAGACCTTCTTTGCAATAGAAGCAAATGCAAGATATTTAGGGCAAATAGAGATAATATCAAGAGACAGATTGCCAGCATTCATAAGAGATGGGAATGAATAATGTTTAGAAAGGAAGTCTTGCTAGAGTGCCTTCTCACTGTCATATGGAATTGTTTTATAGGATTGATGTTATCTCCTGCTTGTCATTAAGTATTGTCAGTCTTGAATCCAAAAAACATATTGATTTGTTGTCATATACTGCTGCATATACTGGATGGATCTGTTTCTATCTCCAGAATACTGAATCATATTTCTTTCCATTTGCTTGAGGCTGTTAGTGTCAGTAAATCAGTTAATAACCATTTTCTAAAAGCTTGTTATGTGCCAGATATTGACTGTACCAAGCACTATGGACAAAAAGGAAAAACATGTTCCCTACCCTCAAGGAGTTCAGATTTTCATGGAGGAGATGACATGCAAATAACTATATATTTACAAGATATATCCAGTATAAGTGGAAGATAATCTCAAAAAGGAATGTACTGGATGGAGAGTGTGTTGGATATAGAAAACCAAATTGGGGAAAGCTTCCCATAAAAGGTGTTTTTTAATCTGTATCTTGAAGAAATTCAGGAAAGTCAGAAGACAGAGATAAGGAGGACTACCATTACAACCATGGATAACAGCTAGTGCAAAGACAGAGTCAGGAGACAAAGTGTAAAAGAAAGAACCATATTTGTCTCCAGTGAAAGGGACGTAATATTTCCTTTCAGGATTTAGTTTTGTTTTTTAATTACAGAAATTCTCTTATATACTTCCATTTGGTAAAATAAACCCATGGGGGAATTGACTTAAACAAAGACTCAGTTGCTTGATGGAAAAGATTGCCTTCAGTTTCAGAAAAAAAAATTCTATAGAGTTAGGCTGTGTTCTTCCTTCTCTTGTACAAAATGAGTTATAAATCATGATTAATTTATTAGTTGCTAATTGTGCCAACACTAACTCACATTTGATTAGCCACAGGGCACAGAATGAAAACTGGCATATGGAAGCTCCACAGTATCCTTTCAACATCTGTAACATGTGGCATCTTAAAGTTATCAAAGAAAATGACTATCTTATTTTAACATCTGTGGATTAGAAGTCATATATATATATGTATATATATATATCTGTGCATCTATATTTTATTGAATTTAAGCAGAGGTAGGGGAGTGGTAAATAAAGGTGATTACTTGGATTTTGAAGGCCATTTGCAAAAAAGTCAAGAGAGTTGGTGCCCTTGTCAAGCAAGGGAGGAACAGATTACAAAGTTGAATGAGAATTCCAAGAAAATCTAAGAAATCCTAGGGTTACAAAAGTAAATGCTTCTGACAATGGAAACATGCATAATAGTCTCTGTGTTCTAGAAACATGAAATGAATATCTATGTCAGGAATTTTCCACCTCCAAATAAAAGTAAAGCAGGTTTTACTTTGAATGCCCCCAAAAGATGGTTTACATTTATGTGGATGTGTAACCCAATGAACAGGGCTTCCCTTAGGATCAAAAAGAATCATGATTTGAGAGCAGAGAAATCTTAAAAGTTTGTCTATTCCCATCTATTTCTAAGAGTTGTATTAACTTTAACATTCTTGACAAAAGATCATCTAGTCTTTGCTTAAAGACTTCTACTAAAAGAGAGCCCATCACCTCCCAAGGTAGACTGGATTCATCTTTGAACAACTATAAATATTTAGCAGTTTTTCTTATATCAAGTTGAAATATACCTCTGTTATTTCTACCCATTTCTACTAGTTCTGACCCACAGAACTAAGCAGAAGTCTAATTTCTTCCATACATTAAAATCTTTCAAAACTTGAAAATAGTTATTATGTTCTGCCCTAAGATTTGTTTGCAAGGGAAATGCCATCATTCCATCACTTTTTCTCTGGCTATTATTTCCAATTCGTTATGCCTATATTATTTTCATTCATAATTGTTTACAAGTAATCCCCCAAGTCATACTGAAGGGAGCAAAATCAGTTTTCTCTGAATCCCGAGTTCTTGTAGCTATCTTGCTAATTTGACTTTAAAAAAGGAGACAATCTATTAATGGGAGAATATGGAAGATTTCTCTTCTCAATAAGCCATTTATGACACTACTGTCACCCTTACTTCCTCTAGCTAAACAAATATATTGGAATTCACAATTCCTTTCATTCCATAAAACCAATCTATTATTAGGTATTACTGATTTTTCTTTCTCAGTAAATCAGGATTTGTCATTTTCTCACTACTCTTTCTACTACTGATCTCATTTAGGTCCTTATAATTTCACTTTTGGATTCATTACAACAAACTCTTGGCTAACATCCTTAGCACCTTCAGTGTCTTTCAACTTTAAGGTATCTTGTATATAGTGGGCAGACTAATCTTTTGAAAACTGAACTGTTTCCCAATTGCATGTGGCAGTACATTTATATTCCTTTGCTTATCCTTCAAGAAGCTTTGTGAGTTAGCAAGACATTTCTATTAAACTTCGTTTTCTATGCTATTTTCTCCCCACACAGTGCCATCTTTCAACTTTCTACTTGTCTGATAATTCTTTCTCATTCTCCTTTGCTCATTCTTTAAACAGGTTACACTTATTAATTGTGGGTATCAGCCAAGGATTTGTTTTGCGTTCTTTTTCTCTTCCTTTCTACTATCTCATTTAGTAGTCTCCCTAGTTCCTGGGTCACCTATTATCGTTCAGCATATGATTCTTAAAGGGACATACCCAAATCTAAACTATCCTCTGAGATCCAGTCCCATAATAACTGTAACTGCTTTTTGAGCATCTCAGCACAAATGCCCCATTATATTAACTCTTGTCCAAAAGAGAACTCATCTTTCCTCCTAAACTCTATGCTCTTTCCAAAATGAAATTAGTGCAAAGTGCAATACTTTCTTTGCAGTCATCCAAGCATTCATTCAAAGTGTCATTCTTCATTTCTCTTTTGTGGTCATTTCTCAAATCCAGTCTTTTGGCTTTTTTTTATCTGCATTCTCCTTGATCTTTCTAAAACTTTTGATGCTGTATATCACACACTTCTTCTTGATACCTTCTTCTTTTTGAATTTTTGAATATTAATCACCTCTGTTTCTTTTCCTATATAGCAGATCATTCTTTCTTAGCTTTATATTCTGAATACTCATCCAGGTCATGCCCTCTAATCAAAGGTTTCTGTCTTGGGCTCCGTTCTCTTCTCTTTATATACTGCTTCATTTGGTGTTGTTAACAGCTCCCATGAATTTAATAATCATTTCTGTGTTAATGATTCTCAAATCTACTTACATTGTCCTAACCTCCATTTTGATTTCAAAATGTTTCCTCTCAAATTATATTTACAATGTCCAGTGGATGTTGCAAATTTAGTGTGTTTGAATTCTGAATTTGTTATTTTTTTATCTCTTCCTGTAGTCCCTATTACTATTGAGTGCAGTCTTTCAGTCCCTTAGGCTCACAGGTGTCATTCATGACTCATCAGTATCTCTCACATCACATCTCCAACCTATTTCCAAAGCCTTCCAATTTCACTTTGTGACAATTCTTGAATAACCTTTTCTTTCCCTCCTCCAACACTGCTGCTAGTTTTGTGCAAATACTCACCACAATGCTACTAAAGGGCAGCCTGCCTCAAGTGTCTCCATATTTTATCCTCCATTCAGTCACCACAGTGATTTTCCTAAAGTGCAGATCTGACAATGTCAACTCTGCACTCTGCCCTACCCAATAAACTCATATGGTTCCTTATCACTTCTAGGATCAACTATAATAATATCCTCTTTTGCATGTTTACAGTCTTTCATAACTTAGCTCCTCCCTCAATTTCCCTTAGATTTTTCTCATATAGTTATGTTTTCTTTTTTAATTCAGTGATATTAGATTCCTTGTTATTCCTCAAACAAGACTCCATCTCTTGACTTGGGTTATTTTCTTTGCTTGTCCTACTTTTCTGGAACACATTCTTACTTCCTGATTTCCCTGATTATATAAATTTCCAACAAAAATCCCATTTTCTATAGGAAATTATTCTTAAGTCCTTTTAATTCTATGGTCTGGTCTCTCTAAATTATCCCCATGTCCAATCTGTAACTTATTTATACATATTGGTTTGCTTGCTGTTCCCCCCCATTAGATTATTAATGTCTTGAGGTAAGGCATTGTCTTTTGCTTCTTTTTTGTATTCCCAGCACTTAGTGCAGTGCCTGGTACACAATAAGTACCTAATGAATATTTATTGATTCAGTGTTGCCAAGTCTTGTCAATTCTGTTTTTGCAATGCCTCTTAGATATATTTCCTACTTTCCACATACAGATTTATCACTCATCCAGGTTCTCAAATTTCACACCTGTACTTTCATAATAGCCTTCTGGTCAACCTCTTCCCATTGCAGTTTTCCTTCTGTTTCACTGCTAAAATGATCTGCCTAAAGCACAGGTGTGAGCATGTCACTTCCCTACTTAAGAAACTCTAAAAAAAACACCAAAAGAAAAAAATAGGAATAAAAAAAAGAAATTCTAGTGCCTCCTTACTACCTTCAAAAAGAAATATAAATTTTTCTGTTTTTTAAATCCTTTTGGAACTTGGACCATTCTTATCTTTTCAGTCTCCTTGTATTTCATTTCCCAGTCTGCACGGTATGATGCAACAATAATTAAGTTTTTGTGATTCCTTTTTACATTCCACCTCCAATTCTCTGTGTTTATGCTGAATGATCCCCACACATAGAATGTTATTCCTCCTTCCCTTTACCTCATGCTTTACTAATTTCTTCAATATGCAGTTCAAATCCCACTTTTTACAAGAAAATACTTCCAGTCCCATTTCATTTGCTATCTTTTCTCTGACATTGTCTCCCATTTACCCTATATCATTTATTGAATAGTTCTTTTCATATTATTTCTTTCATTAATGATTATTATATATAATTTATTAATTTCCTCTTTGAAGGGAAAGAACATGATTTTAAAAACATTATTTGGATCTCCAGATTTTAGCCCAGAGTTGGCATACAATAAGTAATTAGTAAATTGTTGATTGATTGAAGCCACTCCAGTATCACTGTCAAGAAAATATCCATTACATGGCTCTCTTCAACAATGAGATGTTTCAAACCAGTTTCAATTGTTCACTGATGAAGAAAGCCAGATACACCCAGAGAGAAGCCTGTGGGACATAGCTTTTCATCCTTTTTATTGATGTTTGCTTGCATCTTGTTTTCCTTTTCAGGTTTTTTTTCTTTCTTGTAGATAATGAATATACATATATATATATATTAGATTTCTCATATATTTTAATGTAGTTAACATGTATTAGACTACCTGCCATCTAGAGGAGTGGGTGGGTGGAAGAAGGGAAAAATTTGGAACAGAAGGCTTTGCAAGGTCAATGTTGAAAAATTACCCATGCATATGTTTTTTTCCCTGAAGCAATTGAGGTTAAGTGACTTGCCCAGGGTCACACAGCTAGGAAGTGTTAAGTATCTGAGGTCAAATTTGAACTCAGCTCCTCCTGACTTCAGGGCTGGTGCCCTATCCACTGTGTCACCTAACTGCCCCCATGCATATGTTTTGCAAATAAAAAGCTTTAATAAAAAAAAAGAAACTACCCATTCAAATCACACAGATTTGACCAAACAACAATAACAGTGCGAGAAAACTAGGAAAATGTATAAAAGTACATAAAAAGACAATCATATTATTACTCATAAGAACAATTATATACTAAATAGAACTTTAGTGGAATGAGAGACTGCTAAGGATTTCTCACAGCAGACAATGTTGAAGGAAATTGTCTTTCTCAGGATCTCTCCTCATAATTACTGAATAACAACTGAAAATGCATGTACTACTGACAATGAATCAGCATTACCTTTTTCTTAAGTAAAAGCAGATATATGGGTTCTCCTGCCCTGTTTATTCTGCATTAGTCAACAAACATTTATTAAGTACTTATTATGTGCCAGACACTATTCAAAGTACTGGGGATACAAGGAAAAGCAAAACCAATCTTCTCTCAAAGAGCATACATTCTAATGGAGGATAATGTATAAATAACTAGATGGACACAAAATATAGAGAGAGCAGAGTGAAAGCAATAGAAAAGGGAGAGCACTAGCAGGTGAGAGGACAGAAAATCTCCCTATCAAAGGTGGCAGTTGAAACTAAAGAAATCATAGAAGTCAGGACATGGACGAGTCACTGGAGCTCTTTGAACTGTTATGTGTGTGTGTGGGTGTGTGTGTGGGTGTTGAGAGGTGGGAATGGGGTTGTTATATGATAGATCTACTCCTCTGAAAAGTCTCCTTAGGATAAGTGAAAGATGGATTAGTGTGGCTGGAGACTTGAAGCAGTGAGACTAGTTAGAGGGCTATTTGCAATAGTTCAGCTAGGAGGTAATGGGGTTTTGAATTGGGATTGTGATTATAGGTAGAGAGAAGAGGATACATTGAAGAGATATTATGAAGGGGGAAATAATAATGCTTGGGGATAAATTATATATGTTGTGTGAATGACAATGAGTAGATAAAGATGTGAGATTAGAAGCCTGGATGAACAGGAGGATGATGATGCCCTGGATAGCAGTAAGAAAATACACAAAAAGAGAGGGCTTGGTGATGGTGGAGGGACCACATGAGTTCTTTTGGATGAAATAACTTTGAAACAACAATCAGATATTCAGTTTAAGAATTTGAAGAGAGTGTGAGAGCCAAGATGATGGAGTGAAGACAGGACTCTCTGTGAACCCCTCTGACCTTCCTCTCCGACCAACAACAGATTAAGCCTCTAAACTGATTTTTAAACCACAGAACCCACAAATATTTGTACTACAACACATTCCCAGAAGAAGCTACTTTGGAGGAGCTCCATAGCAGGTCTGTTTCAGATGGGCAAGGGGTCAGGCAGGGGGTTGAGCTCAGACGGCAGCTCTGGGAAACAGGGCAGGAAACCAGGTTGGGACAGAGTGTGGTAGATTCTAAGCCCCTGGGAAGTATCTGGGAGGCTTTGGGCCACCCTGCCCTGCTTGCAGACAGGTGCTTTGGCAGATCTGCCCTTTGTAAAAAGTAGATTGTAACTCACTGCAAACTCTGGGCCTAGACCAGATGGCCCAGCACCAGAAGTCAATCAGCCGAATTGCACCAGGGAAAATTGAAGCATTTGTCACACCTCTGCTCTAAACAGACCTCAAGCTTTTTTTTTAATTAATAAAAAACAGAAAAGAGCTTTCACCATAGACAGCTGTTATGGAGAGAGAGAAGGACAGACCTCAGATCCTGAGGTTTATAAAGGTAAAGCAACTCCAGAGGAAGCCACAAAGGGAGACATGAAATGGTCCCCATTTCACAAGGCTTTCCTGGAAGATTGCTTAAAGAATCTCACAAAAAAGAAGAAAAGCACCAGCCCTGAAGTCAGGAAAACCAGGGGTTCAAATCTGGTCTCAGATACTTAACATTGCCTAGCTGTATGACCCTGGGCAAGTCACTTAACCTCAATTGCCTCAGCAAAAAAAGAGAGAGAGAGAAGAAAAATGGGGAAATGAATTGAGATTATTGCAAGAAGGATACAATGCCCTACAAAAGAGATATGAAAAAGACATCAATTCACTGAAAAACAAAATTGGTGAAATAGAAAAAGTATGCAATGAAAAAATTGGCCAATTACAAAAGGAGATTAAAAAGGTAACTGAAGAAAATAATACATGAAAAATTAGAATTGAACAAATGGAACTGAATGACTCAATAAGACTTCAATAATCAGTTAAACAGGGGGCGGAGCCAAGATGGCGAACTGCGGACAGCTTTCTCTGTGAACTCCCTCCGACATTCCCTCAAATCCAGACAAAGTAAGCCTTAAAACTGGTTGCTGAGTGAGGTCCTCGCCAAGCATTTGGACTACAACGCACTTCTATAAAAGATCTACCTTGAAAGAACTCCAGAGAAGGTTAGCCTCAGGGGAAATCGGCCTCTGGTCGCGATCGGACTCCAGCAGGGGCAGAAGTCAGGGCTGCGATAGAGGGGCGGATTTTGGGCACCCAGGAAGCCCCTGGGAGACGCCTGGGCCACTTTGCTCTGCTTGCGGGCAGGTGCTTTGGCAGATCTGCCTTTGGAAGGGGGTGGATGAGAACAGCTGAAAACGTGGTCCTGGTGCGAATCTAGCCCGACCAGCCTCAGA
>JAJPUD010007335.1:5461-41322 GCA_023553655.1 Myrmecobius fasciatus | reverse complement strand
AAAGTGGCAGGATACAAAATAAATCCACATAAATCATCAGCATTTTTATATATTACCAATAAAGTTCAGCAGCAAGAGATACAAAAAGAAATTCCACTCAAAATAACTGTTGATAGTATAAAATATTTGGGAATTTATCTGCCAAGGGATAGTCAGGAACTATACGAACTAAATTACAAAACACTTTCCACACAAATCAAATCAGACCTAGTCAATTGGAAAAACTTAAAATGCTCATGGGTAGGACGAGCGAATATAATAAAAATGACAATACTACCCAAACTAATTTACTTATTTAGTGCCATACCAATCAAACTCCCAAGAAATTATCTTACAGATCTAGAAAAAATAGTAGCAAAGTTCATTTGGAAAAACAAAAGGTCTAGAATTTCAAGGGGATTAATGAAAAAAAAGGCTGAAGATGGTGGACTTGCTGTACCAGATCTAAAACTATATTATAAAGCAGCGGTCATCAAAACCATTTGGTACTGGCTAAGAAATAGAGTAGTCGATCAGTGGAATAGGATAGAATCACAAGACAAACTAGGCAATAACTATAGCAATTTGGTTTTTGATAAACCCAAAGACCCCAGCTTTTGGGATAAGTATTCACTATTTGACAAAAACTGCTGGGAAAACTGGAAACTAGTGTGGAAGAAATTAGGGCTTGACCCACATCTAACACCACATACCAAGATAAGATCTAAATGGGTTCATGATCTGGATATAAAGAGTGATTTTGTAAACAAGTTAGAGGAACATAATATAGTTTACCTCTCAGACCTGTGGAGATGGAATAAATTTATGTCCAAAGAAGAACTGGAACTTTTAATTGAAAACCAGATAGATAACTTTGACTATATTAAATTAAAAAGTTTTTGTACAAACAAAATCAATGCAGACAAGATTAGGAGGGAAGCAATAAATTGGGAAATCATCTTTACATTTAAGGGTTCTGATAAAGGTCTCATCTCTAAAATATATAGAGAATTGTCTCATATTTATAAAAATTCAAGCCATTCTCCAATCAATAAATGGTCAAAGGATATGAACAGACAATTTTCAGAGGATGAAATTAAAACTATTTATAGTCATATGAAAAGGTGCTCCAAATCACTATTGATCAGAGAAATGCAAATCAAGACAACCCTGAGATACCACTTCACACCTGTCAGATTGGCTAAAATGACAGGAAAAGTTAATGATGAATGTTGGAGGGGTTGTGGGAGGGCTGGGACACTGATGCATGGTTGGTGGAGCTGTGAACGGATACAGCCATTCTGGAGAACAATTTGGAGCTATGCTCAAAAAGTTATCAAACTGTGCATACCCTTTGACCCAGCAGCATTTCTATTGGGCTTATATCCCAAAGAAATCATAAAGGAAGGAAAAGGCCCCACATGTGCAAGAATGTTTGTGGCAGCCCTTTTTGTAGTGGCTAGAAACTGGAAATTGAATAGATGCCCTTCAATTGGAGAATGGCTGAATAAATTATGGTATATGAATGTTATGGAATATTATTGTTCTGTAAGAAATGACCAGCAAGATGAGTTCAGAGAGGCCTGGAGAGACTTACATGAACTGATGCTGAGTGAAATGAGCAGAACCAGGAGATCATTATACACAGCAACAACAGTACTATATGACGATCAATTCTGATGGACATGACTCTCTTCAACAATGAAATGTTTCAAACCACCTCCAATTGTTCACTGAAGAAAGCCATATACACCCAGAGAGAGGGATGTGAAATGTGGACCACAACATAACATTCTCATACTCCTTGATTGATGTTTGCTTACATTGTGTTTCCTTTATCTGATATATCGTTCGTGTAGATAAGATTTTTCTTGCACACCAATGATAAGTTTGGAAATATGTATACATATATTCGATTTGCCAATATTTTAACATAATTAACATGTAGTGGATGTCCTGCCATCTGGGGGAGGGGTGGGGAGTTGGGGGGAAGGGTTTGTAGCGGAAAGCTATGTAAGGGTTGTTGTGGAAGAATTACCCACACATATGTTATGCAAATAAAAAAAATTAATAAAAAAAAATCAGTTAAACAAAAACAAAAAATAAAAAAAAGAAGAAAATATGAAATATTTCCTAGGAAAGACAACTGACTTGGAAAATAGATCTAGGAGAGATAATCTAAGGATAATTGGACTTCCTGAAAGCCATGATGAAAAAAAGAACTTAGACACTATCTTCCAAGAAATCATGAAAGAAAACTGCCCTGATGTTTTAGAATCAGAAGGCAAAATTGCTAACAAAAAAATTCATCTCACCTCCTGAAAGAGAACCCAAAATTAAATCCCCAAGGAATATCGTGGCTAAATTTCAGGACTATCATACCAAGGAGAATATATTTCAAGCAGCTAGAAAGAAACAATTCAAATACCAAAGAACTGTTATTAGAATTACCCAAGGTCTGGCAGCTTCCACATTAAAGGATCAAAGGGCCTAGAACCAGATATTCCAAAAGGCAAAAGAACTTGGATTACAGCCAAGAATAAGCAATCCAACTAGAATGAGCATTATCTTTCAGGGAAGAAAATGGACATTTAAGATATCGGTGAATTTCACCTATTTCTAATGAAAAGACCGGATTTGAACAAAAAATTTGACCTCCAAATACAGAACTCAAGAGAAGCATAAAAAGGTAAAAAGGAAAGAACTCTTGAGAACTATATTTCTATTATGGGTATATTTAAAGAAAAGGGTTTTTTAAAATTTGATTTTATTTTGATAATATGAAAAAGAATCTAGAGCTGGAAGGGGCATCATACTGGAAAAGGATGGAAAAGGAGGGAAAATAAGGTTTGTGAAAAAGGAGTTAAAAATAAGGTAAAATCTCATGAAGCAGCAAAGAAAATCTAATATAATTGAGGGAAAGAAGGGAGGGCAAGGAGCATTGGGTGAATCTTACTCTCATCAGAGTGGGCTCTAAAAGAGTATATATCAGACACATTTGGTTTTACAGAACAACTTGTCTCTCCTTATAGGGAAGTGAGAGAGAAAGGGGGGAAAGAAAAGGAAAGACTAACAGAAGGGAAAACGGAAGAATTAGGGGAAAGATGTAAAAAAGGGGGAGGGGCTCTAAAGGAAGGAGGAACTGTTTGAGGGAGGTGGCCATCAAAAGCAAAATACTGGGGAGGGGGGAAGAGAGAAAGGGGAAAGGAAAGAGAAAAACATAGCTTTGGGTAAATAAGATGGCAGGAAATACAGAATTAGTTATTTTAACTGTTAATGAGAATGGGACGAGATCTCCCATAAAATGGAAGCAGATAGCAGGCTGGATTAAAAGCCAGAATCCAACAATATGTTGTTTACAAGAAACACATCTAAAGCATAGAGATAAATATAGAGTAAAGGTAAAGAGCTGGAGCAGAGTCTTTTATACTTCAGATGAACAACAACAACAACAAAAAAGTAGGGGTAGCAATCCTGATCTCAGATGATTAAGTAAAAGCAAAGATAGCTCTAATTAACAGAGATAAGGAAGGAAACTATATTTTACTAAAGGGTACCATAGATAATGAAGCAGTATCAATATTACATATGTAAGCACTAAGTGGTATAGCATCAAATTCCTAGAGGAGATACCAACAGAGATGCAAGGAGACATAGACAGCCAAACTACACTAGTGGAGAATCTCAACCATGCTCTCTCAGAATTAGATAAATCAAACCACAAAATAAATAAGAAAGAAGTTAGGGAGGTAAACAAAATGTTAGAAAAGTTAGGTATGATAGATCTTTGGAGAAAATTGAATGGAGATAGAAGAGAGTTTACTTTTTTCTCAGCTGTTCATGGAACTTATACAAAAATTGGCCATGTGTTAGAGCATAAAAACCTCAAAATCAAATGCAGAAATGCAGAAATTGTAAATACATTTTTCAGACTATGATGCAATAAAAATCACATGTAATATAAGGCCAGGAGAAAATACACCAAAAGTTAATTGGAAATTAAATAATCTAATCCTAAAGAATGAATGGGTGACAGAGCAAATCATAAGCACAAACAATAAATTCATCCAGGAGAATGACAATAATGACACAACATACCAAAATTTGTGGGATACAGCTAAAGCAGTTATAAGGGGTAATTTTATATCTTTAGGTGCATACTTGTATAAAATAGAGAAACAGAAGATCAATGAATTGGGCTTGCAATTAAAAAAGCCAGAAAAAGAACAAATTAAAAACCCTCAATTAAATACCAAATTGAAAATTCTAAAAATGAAAGGGGGATTAATAAAATCAAAAATAAGAAAACGATTTAATTAATAAATAAAACTGAGTTGGTTTTATGAAAAAGCCAACAAAATAGATAAATGTTTAATTAATTTAATTAGAAAAAGGAAAGAGCAAAATCAAATTGTTAGTCTCAAAAATGAAAAGGGAGAACTTTCCACCAATGAAGAGGAAATTAGGGCAATAATTAGGAATTACTTTGCCCAACTTTATACCAATAAATCTGATAATCTAAATGAAATGGAGGAATATCTACAAAAAATATAGATTGCCTCGGTTAACAGAAGAGGAAATAAATTATTTAAATAGCCCCATTTTTGAGAAAGAATTAGAACAAACTATTAACCAACTCCCTAAGAAAAATCTCCATGGCTAGATGGATTTACAGGTGAATTCTACCAAACATTCAAAGAATAATTAATTCTATATACTATATAAACTATTTGAAATAATAGGGAAAGAAGGTATAATACCCAATTCCTTCTATGATACAGATATGGTGCTGACAGCTAAACCAGAGAAGAAAACTATAGACCAAATTCCCTAATGAATATTGATGCAAAAATCTTAAATAAGATATTAGCAATGAGATCACAGGTAGTCATCCCCAGGATAGTACACTATGATCAAGAAGGATTTATACCAGGAATGCATGGCTGGTTCAAAATTAGTAAAACTATCAGCATAATCAATTAAATTATAACAAAATTAACAAAAATCATATGAATATCTCAATAAATGCAGAAAGAGCATTTGATAAAATCCAATACCCATTCCTCTTAAAAACACTAGGGAGTATAGGAATAAATGGGCTTTTCCTTAAAATGATCAGGAGCATCTATTTAAAATCATCAGTGAACATTATATGTAATGGGGACAAATTAGGACCATTCCCTATAAGAGCAGGAGTGAAACAAGGCTGCCCACTGTCACTATTACTATTTTATATTGTATTAGAAATGTTAGCTTTGGCAGTAAGAGAAGAAAAAGAGATTAAGGGAATTAGAGTGAGGTAATGAGAAAATCAAATTATCACTCTTTGAAGATGATATGATGGTATATTTAGAGAACCCTAGAGACTCAACTAACAATTGCTAGAAACAATTCACAAGTTTAGCAAAGTTCCAGGATACAAAATAAATCCGCATAAATCATTAGAATTTTTATATATTACCAACAAAGTTCAGCAGCAAGAGATATAAAAAAATTCCATTCAAAATACCTGCCGATAGTATAAAATATTTGGGAATCTATCTTCCAAGGAACAGTCATGAACTATATGAACTAAACTACAAAATACTCTCTACACAAATAAAGTCAGACCCAATAAGCTGGAAAAATATAAAATGCTCATGGGTAGGCCGAGCGAATATAATAAAAATGACAATACTACCAAAACTAAGTTACTTATTTAGTGCCATACCAATCAAACTCCCAAGAAATTATTTTACAGATCTAGAAAAAATAGTAGCAAAGTTCATTTGGAAGAACAAAGGTCAAGGATTTCAAGAGGATTAATGAAAAAAAAAAAGGCAGATGAAGGTGGCCTCGCTGTACCAGATCTAAAACTATATTATAAAGCAGCGGTCATCAAAACCATTTGATATAGGCTAAGAAATAGAGTAGTGGATCATTTGAATAGAATAGGATCACAGGACAAACTAGAAAATAACTACAGCAATCTGTTGTTTGATAAATCCAAAGACCTCAGCTTCTGGGATAGGAACTCACTATTTCACAAAAACTGCTGGGAAAATTGGAAACTAGTATGGAAGAAATTAGGGCTTGACCCACATCTAACATCATATGCCAAGATAAGATCTAAATGGGTTCATGATTTGGATATAAAGAGTGATATTGTAAGCAAATTAGAGGAACATAGGATAGTTTACCTCTCAGACCTGTGGAGAAGGAAGGAATTTGTGTCCAAAGAAGAACTGGAACTCTTAATTAAACACCAGATAGATAGTTTTGATTATATTAAGTTAAAAAGTTTTTGTACAAATAAAACTGATGCAGACAAGATTAGCAGGAAAGCAATAAATTGGGAAATCAGCTTTACATTTAAGTGTTCTGAAAAAGGCCTCATTTCTAAAATGTATAGAGAATTGACTCATATTTATAAAAACCCAAGCCACTCTCCAATTGATAAATGGTCAAAGGATATGAACACAATTTTCAGATGATGAAATTAAAACCATTTCTAGTCATATGAAAAGTTGCTCCAAATCACTATTGATCAGAGAAATGCAAATTAAGACAACTCTGACATACCAATACACACCTGCCAGATGTGTACTGGTCAGATTGGTTAAGATGACAGGAAAAGATAATGACAAATGTTGGAGGGGTTCTGGGAAAACTGGGACACATTGTTGGTGGAATTGTAGATGAATCCAGTCATTCTGGAGAGCAATCTGAAACTATGCTCAAAAAGTTGTCAAAGTGTGCATACCCTTTGACCCAGCAGTGTTTCTACTGGGCCTATATCCCAAAGAGATCTTAGAGGAGGGAAAGGGACCCACATGTGCAAGAATGTTTGTGGCAGCCCTTTTTGTAGTGGCTAGAAACTGGAAACTGAGTGAATGTCCATCAAATAGAGAATTGCTGAATAAACTATGGTATATGAATGAAATGGAATATTATTGTTCTGTGAGAAATGACCAGCAGGATGATTTCAGAGAGGCTTGGAGAGACTTGCATGAACTGATGCTGAGTGAAATCAGCAGAACCAGGAGATCATTATACACGGCAACAACAAAATTATATGATGATCAGTTTTGATGGATGTAGTTCTTTTCAACAATGAGATGTGTCAAACCAGTTCCAGTTGTTCAGTGATGAAGAAAGCCATCTTACACCCAGGGAAAGTGATTTGAATGTGGACTACAACATAGCATTTTCACACTTTCTATTAATGTTTGCTTACATTATGTTTTCCTTCTCAGATTTTTTTCTTATAGATCCAATTTTTCTTGTACAGCTAGATAACTGTATAAATATGCATACACATATTTGATTTGTCAAGTATTTAAACCAATTAACATGTATTAGACTTCCTGTCATCTAAGGGAGGGGGTGGAGGGAAGGAGGGAAAAATTTGTAACAATGTTTTGCAAGGGCCAATGATGAGAAATTATCCATGCATGTTTTGCAAATAAAAAGCTTTAATAAAAAAAAAGAATTTGAAGAGGAAGTCATGTCTCTAGATTCAAAGTTCTTTTTACTATATTCCTTAAGGTATTTTAAAAAAGTAATTGCATTATCACCCTATATATTTTTATTTTTACTCTAAATGTTTTTATTGTTGTTCAGTTGTTTCAGTTGTATTTTGCTATTTCCTTCTTTAGCTCTTTTTACAGGTAAGGAAACTGAGGTAAACAGGGTTAAGTGACTTGTTCAGTGTCCCACAACTTGTGTCTGAAGTTGTATTTGAACTAAGGTCTTTCTCATTCCAGGATCGTATTTTATCCATTGTGCCAACTAACTAATCCCAAATATATTTTACATAAATGCAAAAAACAAGCAAAAACCCTGAGACATAATAAATTACCTCATATTTGTTCACTGTGTGTGTGTGTGTGTGTATGTGTGTGTATGTCCCAGAATCACAGGCTTTTAGAACTGGAAGAAATCTCAGAGACAAGAGGTCTCCAAAGTAGAGCCCATGACTATTCCAAAGGAGATGTAATCTGGCCCATTCTTATATTTCTTGTTCTCTTATTCTCATTTTCCAGAGGCAGAGGTCATAGGAAGATGGCCAGTGACTAAAAATTCCCTTCCCCATTTTTTTTTAATTTTTCTTGAAAGAGACTGAGTTGCACAGGGAGAGAAAGCATTGATAGGTTGTTATTCACAGAGAAAATCTTATTACCTCCCTATCCCCAACTCAGCAGTGTTCTGAATTTCCCTGTTACTTTTGAGGACATCACCATCCCACAGTCACCTAGGTTCACAGCCTCAGTGTGATATTTAGCTCTTCTCTCTCCCTCTTTTCACATATACAAACCAGTTGCCAAATCTTGTCATTTTACCTACATAACATTTCTCACATCTGTCTCCTGTGCACTCACACAGCTACAGCACTGATTCAGGCCCTCATCACCTCTTGTAATGGTTATTGCAATAGTCTCCTAATTAGTCTCCCTGATTCAAAACTCTGCCTCATCCAATTCACCCTCCATATAAATGCCAAAGTGATTTTATTTAAAGTGAATGCTTAATTTAGTCACTCCTCTACTTAATAAACTCCAGTGTTTACCTGTTAACTCTGTGATAAAGTATTAGTCTTTCTTTCACCCTTTGAACATTTTTATTTTTATATTTTTAATGAATACCTATTAACATTGTAAAGTTTCTGATTTATAAATAAATAGAGATAACATATTTTTAACTGATCAGGTTGTATAACCAAGAAATTTGGAAACTACTAATTAGGACAACACTTTACATCTGTTCCTCTGCCTGGCATCAATTCCAGGGAACAAAATGTCCCTCCCAATATAAGGTCATTACTTTTAATCTCATCACCATGCTGCTTACTGAAGGCTTGATTGACATCCCTCCCTAACCTCCTCTCCAATTTGATTGGAATGCTGGAGGGCAAAGTACCAAATTCTTCACAATGACTTCCTTTATAGAGGGCAGAAATTAAACTCTCAGTTCCTCTTTGCATCTTTTGGCTTATTTGGTTTCCACTACACAGAACAAAATACCCTGGCATGTCTCATCTCCCCATTCTAAATCCCTACTTCTCCCCATTAGGTTGTAGGCTTTATATTTTTCTTAATTTTAGCAAAGTAGTTAGCGTAGAGTTGATGCTTAACAAATGTTATTGGATTGAAATTATTGAATAGTACCCACCACAACTCAACAGGTAAATTCCAAGGTTGCTTTGCTGTAAGACTCATGAATTTGGAGAACTCATTACTTTGCAAAGCAAACCATTCTGCTCTGGAGAGTTTTAATTGTTAGAAATTCTTCCTTAAATCCAGTCTAATATTGAGATTACCTATCTATGTATCTATCTATCCAAAATCTTTCTACACTCTCTATGTTAATTATTCACATTGTTTATCATTTATCTATCTATATATCTGTCATCTATTTTTCATTTATCTAAAAACTTTCCTCAACTTTACCTGTTAATTATTCCCATGATATTAATATCATCTATTACCCTTATACCTATCAAACTTATACATATATTACATATGTATATATTTATGTTGGAGAAATACATGATGTGACATTTAAAAAATAGAATCTAATATATAGATTGGGCCATTTGGCTTCCATTTGTCCAGAGAGTCTTAAAGAAAGGGAAAATATAAGAATCTCATTAATACCAATATATGGTTTCTTTTTGACAAAGAACAATTTTCTTGATTAAACTAGGCTGTTGCCCTTAAAATATGCAGTCAGTTACCATGGCAACAGCTTTCCTTTGACACACAGCTTATCTTGTTTTAAAGAGAGCAAGCAGCAGCCTGTTGTTATGGCAATGGGAGATCTAGCACTCCCCCAACACATCTACCTCAAAAAGGGGGGACACATAAGACAGGAAAATATAATTAATCCCCTGCCTGCACTCTCTGCATCAATAAGAATTTGCTTACCTTTGATATCATTTAGAAATTATCACAGGAAAATACTATTTATAACATCTAGTCCTTTGGTAAGAGCCTATGTCCTGGGCACATAGTCAAGGTTTACCCTATTTTATTTATTAGCTGTAATAAATAATCTTAACACCATAACGTAGCTTCAATTTTACTTATGGGAGACAGGAAATCCAAAGTTGCAATCACCATAGCAACTATACTTATTCAGCCTCTAGGATATAAGATCAGAATGTTTTATTTTTATCACTGAAAGCATGAACATTTAACAGTATGCTCTATATAATTAGGATATTTGATTAGTTAATAAGTGTCCCTTTTACTGACTTATTTTTGTTTCTATAAAATCTCCACTGATATGTATCTTTAAATGTTTAATGATATTAAAAAACCAAAATGACACTAAATAAAATTTTCAATCGTGAACTAAGTGATAACTGTTAATTCCTCTGAAATATTAATATTTTTAAATGAAAATATATAACTTTACTGGCCTACAGCAGGGAAAAAATATGCCCTAATTTTTGCTTTATGTGAGGAAACAGTTCATTTGATTATAGGATCATAGATCTAGAATTTGGAGAGAACTCAAATTTCATGTAATCCAACCATCTCATTTTCCAGATGAGGAAACTCATGTACTCTTGTTAAATATGCTCTCATGGTATGATTGAATAGACCTTTCTTACTCTTGAATGACCTGTGAGTGACTCATTTCATTCCAACATTGAACCTGAACTAATAGGTGTATCAGGCTTGAGCCCCTCATAAATGGGAACTAATGACCTCTCATTCAGTGATCACATCATATAACCTCTCTGTTTCACATGACTGTTTTAGATTTACTTTTTCTTCTTCCTAGTTTATACTATCTAGATGAATTGTGATCTTTTCATAAGCTCTTTTCTCTCCTCTGACACTGATATCATGCTGTTGCAAGTCCTTATCACCTTATGCCTGGGTTATTGCAATATATTTCTGCTTAATCACCCTGTTCCAAGTGTTTCCCCTTTTTAGACCATCTTCTACTCAGCTGCCAAACTCATTTTCCTAAAGTACAAGTCTCACCATCCTCTTCTTCAGTAAATTCCACTGGTTTTTTATGACCTCCATAATCAAATCTAAAATCCTCTGCCATTTAAAACTTTTTTGTAATTAAATCCACCATATCCCCCACACTTCCAGTATTTTTATAACTTATACCTCTATAATCTCTGTGATTCAGGGATAACAATACCACTTATCCTCTTTTTACCTTAATCCACTGGAAAAGAAAAACCATTCAGATATCCTTGCCAAGAAAACCCATGGACAGTATGGTCCATCAAGTCACAAAAAGTTGGACAGGAATGAACAATATCAATTTCATCTTCTCTGGGTTTCTAGACTATATTTAAATAAATCATAACATGAATGCTATTTTTCCCATCACACTCTTTCAGTATTTTTTTTCCTTGAGGGGAGAGTGTTGAAAAACTTGCAAGTAAATCATTGACTATAAAGACAATGTAATTTCTCTGTTCATACAGCAGGACGAGAATAATTTGCATTCATTTATTATCGATGTTAATGTACAGTTATAGTACCATTACCTTCTGAAAAGTTTGAAGACAATTGGTATTGCACAGGATTTCCTGGTTTATAGAGCATTGATTTGGGAGCTGTTCATTGGATTTAGCTAATGACTCCTTTTTCATTCTGACATTTTCCTCTTTAATATGTTAGTAAAAATTGTGACATTTGAAAGTGACTGCCAAGAATTTGTATTTAAAAAAAATATTAAGGATTCCAGGAAGTCAATGGTACTGGAGCTCTGATTGTTTCTCGACATTTATCTGTGATTCACAGGGTAGAAATCTTGTCTTTTACTTTTTGTCCAAAGCTGCATCTCTTTGATTGGATAACACTGTTAAATAATCAAGGAATATCAGAGTTGGAAGGATATCATAAGTCATTTAATATAATTCATATCTGTAAAATAATCCCTCTCATTAATTAATACCCTCTCCAAAGTATCTTTGCTTGTAGGCTTGAGTGAGAAGAAAGCTCTATTTCAACTTTTGAAAGATTCTACCTGTTAGAAAGCCTTTTCCCCCTCTCATCACACCTACTTTCTTACATCCCTCATTCACTACTTACATAAAGCCCAACCAACGATAATCTTTCTTCTATATAAGTGCCCTTTTTGATGACAATTGATGACAGCTATCAACTTTTGCTTCTTTCTTGAATTTCTTATCTTTTCCAAACCAAACATATCTAATTCCTTCAAATATTCTTTATATGAAAAGGTGTTGATTATTCTGATCTTCCTTCTTTGAATGTATGCCAGTTTATTAATGTCTTTTCTCAGATGTGATGCTCAGAACTAAAGATGATACTGCCTAAATAATCAGATGAGAGTAAAATGGAATAAGGTTATAAAATTTGAAAATAAAAAATATTCTTATAGTAGTGGTGTCTCTTACTTTATAAAAACATTTTATGATATATTAAAATATTATTCAGGTGCCATATCAAGGGTTGTCTAGGAAAAAAACAACCCTTCCTCTTTGTTTAAAGTTCTTAAGATACTGCATCTTCATTTCTCTTTCTTTTGCCCTTTCTTAAACCTAATTACATACTTCTACAAAGAAAGATTTCTTTGCTGGTGTGATCCAAATTTAGAGAACCTTCATTTGAAAATAGTTTCTCAAATATACTATCTTGGGACTCAGTCTTCTCATCTACAAAATGAAAAGGTGGTACTGGACACTTTAATGTGCTCTCCAAATTTAAATTCTGGAATTTTATGATGCACTTTAATTTCTAAATCATGTTCCTATGAATCAGTTCAATAACTAGGGTATGACAACTGGGATTATGCCCCAGGGTGCCAAATTTAGACAGCACTTAATAGTGTTTCAGCAGAATGGAAGCAAAAGAATTTAGCACATATTATTGAATTAGTTTAAAAAGGAACCTTGGATAGAACAAGCTATGATGAGGGCCTAGTATCTAAGGGTTCTGTTATTCCCCACAATTGGTTAATATTTTATTCCTATTCCTCACTTGAAGGTTCACTTTGTGAGCCTTTGAATAGTTTACACTATTTGCTCCAGATGCAGCATTTTCTACCTATGCTTCTGCAATGAACAGATGCTGGACTATGATCTATGTTAGGATTTTTCTTTGCCAAAACTTCTGAGGATAAAATAATTCCCTTGCTCTCGCAAATTGCCTGATAATCATTATCCTGTTTCTTGTATTAGACATAATTGATGCAATGAAGGAAGGGATGTTTGGGCTTCATACAAATTTTTGAGCTCCAAATTGCATAAGGAACCCTGATTCAATATCTAACAGAATGTAGTAAGTTCCCCCAATAATATTTCTCTCACAATTTATTTATTCATTATGGGTTTACTTCTTTTTCTCTTGAGTAGCGTCCAATTGTTCTTGATAATCCTGGAATTTTAATTAAATTTTTATTGTATCTTTTGCTTTCATATAACCTAAATTTCCTTGTTCCCCTTTCTCCTTCCCACCTACCTATGAGCAATCCCTTATAAACATGACACAGATATAGGGGACAATAGGCTTGTACAAATAGATTTTGTTTTTGGTATGCCTAAATTGTTTATTGAGCTAATGTTAGTAATGGCATTATCCAACTAACTGGGAACATTCTGTTATAAATTAATCATAATTGAAAGTTTTATTTTGAAATAAAACCTCACTGAATCAGATCACAAAAAAATTAGGGAAAAAGACAATGAAAACACTTATAAAACAGAATAAGCTTCTTCACTGAGAATGAAATATTGGGGCCTTTCTCTCACCCACCTACCCCAACTTTGCATTTTAGGTGACAGTTTATTATTTCCTTAAAATAGAGATACCTTCTTGATAATCTATAGTATATACTGAAACATATAGCTATAACAATTCCTGAAGCTCTCCAAGGTTAATTGATTTAATTCCCATCAATGGTAATGGTAATATATGTCAGAGCCATTACTTGGATCCAGGATTTCTTGATTCTAAATCTAGATTGCTAAACACTAGACCACTTTACCTCTCTGCTTTTTCTCTTAAGTTGTTACTGCTCAATTCCTTTCATGAAAGAATAACTTTTTTCATCTGACTTTTAGAATATGGTTATGATGTCATTATAAAATCATCATTTCCTATAAGTTTTGTAAACACCATTTCTAACTTATTCTTTAACTTTCATCCCATTCAGAGATATTCCCTCATGCCTTTGATTTGATCACTGTCAAACAATTTTTTCTCTAGTACATTTGAGTACAATATCACCAAAGAATTCTTTTATTACATATTTCGTACATCTAACAACTTCTTAGATATTGGTTTCCTCGTTCATAAAATGAGGGAGACTGGACTCGATGAATGAAGTATGAACTCCCTTTTAGCTTTAAAATTCTTTGATTCTGAGCATGTAGTCCAATCTCTTTGTAGGTCACTAGGTCAACAAGCAGTTTATTAAGTGCTTGTTATATGTCTGATGCTGTGATAAACTCTAGGAATAAAAATTAAAGCAAAAAAGAAAGACAATCCCTGGACTCAAGGAGTTTACTTTCTAATGGAATTTTCTAAAGCAATACTTACTTCATATAAGTGGACCCTTCAGCTGACCCTGAAGTAAAGAGACTTCATATAATTTGCCATAGGACATGGGGAAGGGAAAGAGACAGAAAAGGGGCCAAGAGCCGCCAGTGAAGGGAGGAAGCCAGCACATGGTCCTGGGTCAATTGCAGACCAGGGACAAAGAAGTTAGAGCAATATGGGCCATGGTGTAGGGCACAGACACGTGGGGGCCAGTCATGGACATAGACATAGATATAGACAGGAGAGGGTAGGTTACATACCACATAGGGCTGGGGGAATGACAGGTGTTACAGGAGTGTGGATAAAGGGAAAATGGACAAGAAGGAGCCAGGTAAATTGGGGCAAAGGCTTCTTCTCTTAGCATAGGAGGTCTCAAGTCAAGTCTCAGTCTTTTCATCTTTCTCCCATCCAGTGTCACAAGTCTGTTCTACTTTAACTTGAAGATTTTTAATTTTTTTTTATTATTATTAGTAGTAGTAGTAGAAGTAGGAGCAGGAGTAGGCGTAGTAGGAGTAGGAGTAGTAGGAGTAGTAGTAGTAGTAATAGTGTTGGGAAGTTCCAGATGATAACCTGAGGGGCAGAAGCTGAGAGAGCACAATAGTATAGGTAAAGTTAACATAGGTATTTTTTAGAAATACTGATTCTGCCCTGCCCCCAGAATTCTTTATGTGAAATCAAATTTACATCATATGAATTTACACAAGCAAGGACCATCTGTAACTAAATTGAAGTTAATCTGGGAGGAGAAAACACCTCATAAGTGTGGGTATAATGGAGAAATTTAGAGGAATGCATTCTGATTGGAAATAAAGAAATGGTTGCTTTGAGTGCCTTTATTAAATGGAAGCTTTTTTTAAGGGAACCCTCCACCCTCTAAACAAAAGGAAAAATCCCATAGACTGATGATATTTCCAAGTAATATACTGAAGTGTTCTTAGAGGTTAAGGAAATTCCTGGAATATGATCTAAAAGTCCATAGATGTGCCATCTAATAGCATGGTGGTACTCCAAATTCATATATATATATATATATATATATATATATATATCCCTTTTATTTCTCATTTTATGCACTCTCACTCATAAGCAATAAAGTTGGACTATTATCTACTTGACATTAGCTCTCTCCTGCTTCTTAATGAAGTATTCCTTTCTCCCTTTACCCTTTGTGCTTTATTTAGAAACAATGGTTAACAGATGTATCAAGGTTTCACATATTTGGCAGTTTCTTTAAATCTACTTTTAGCATCACAGCAAGTTCCAGTATTTTGTATCTGTCACAGAACACTCTCTTAACAATCGAGTCTGAGAAAAAAAAATGTGCATGGTTCTTCCTCAGAGACCAAATGCATGGACAATCAGAATAAAATATTAGAATTAAAGATTTTAACACTAATACATTTAGACAGTTACTCATGAGCTATCTTATAATTTAAACTTGATAATTTCACTCTCTTTCATCATGAAGTTGTGCTTAATAAACATTCCTAATACAGCAGGTAGAAGAAACATATAATTGCTTTAATTTCTAATTCCAATTTGGACACGATCATGACATTTGGCAATAATAGAGAAGGATCTTAGTTTATCCACTATAAAATTATTCATTAGATATAAATTAGTAAACTTGGAAATGACATGAAGAAAATAAGAGGCATCTTAGTAGTTAAGTGCAGTCAGTAACAAGTCAGGTGTTCTAAAAGAATCCATGCTTCAAAAGCAGTCTGTTCATAATTGCAGAGTTCCCTATAAAATTTGACTCAATGACAGTAATATGATATGATATAATTTATTATCTTCTGTATAAATATGAACTAAGTATAAACTCTCCCATGAGAGAGGAAATATTTTGTAACTAAGTAAAAATCTTCTGGAGTGAAGTTTCGGTTTTGGAATTATTTTAAGATTTCTTTCTTAAAAATTTTAATAATTGTATTTTAATTAATGTAATAAAACAAGCATAGTATAATAAAAAGATGATTGCATATGAAATAGTAACTCTTATCATGAAAAACTTTTTAAATATATAAAAATTATCATGTAAATCACTTCCCCCCATTTTTTTCCTTTCCCTCCTCTAGAGATGGCCACCATGAGACACAAATATGTATGTGTGTTAATTTGGGTATGTAAAACCATTCTATACATATTTCTAATTTTCAATTCATTCTCTGGATACAGATAGCATCTCATCCTCTGTTTAATTTGGGTGTTTATAATAATAAAAGTTACTTATTTGCTTAAAAGTTGCTCTTAAAAGAATATTGCTGTTACTATATACAGTGTTTTCTTGGTTCTATTTAACTTTTCATTATTTCCTCTAAGTCTATACATGTTTTTCTAAGACCATTAAGCTCATATTTTTTATTATGCAGTAGTATTCCATCACAATATACCAAACACACACATACACACACACACACACACACATATATATATGTATACACATATACATATATACACATACACTTAATTTCCTAAATAACTTCTCATTTTCCCTCATTGATAGTTTTACTTTCTTATGATATATATGTATGTGGGGTGATGGAAAAGGTGAAGGTGAAGAATGGGTATTCTAGACCTATTATTTCATTGGTGTGAGTATTTCATGCTATGAAAAATTCCCATTGATGCAGATCAAAAATTTTCTATGGATTCTGATTTAGGAAGTTGATTAGGTAATGTAAAAGTTAAATAGTTTGCTTGAATCATACAACTAATGGAAAGAGAAGAAGGATTTCAACTTAGGTATTCTTTAGTTCAAGGCAACTCTTCATCCAAAATGTCTCTCCATTTACAGCCTCTGAATTTTAAAGATATATCTGACTTAGTAAATTAAATGGGCTTTATATTGTATTTTTAAGACTTCTTACCAGTAGAATTAAGACAACGGCTAATATGCTCTTGATAACTATTTTTGTCACAGCTCAATGTGATGTCTATTCTTAAAGCATGTCACGATAAAGAGAGATAAAACACTATGCTGTATATCAGGAAATATTCAACTTTCTAGGTTGAATAAACAGGCTTGTAGACAGAATTTTTTTTCCAGGCAGACTTGTATTCTGATAAATCAACTGACAATCTTAAAATTTCTCTTCACATTTATGTTAAATATTAGCTTAATTAGGCAGTCACTTCAGATATGAACTTAACAGAACCTCATAATTGAATAAGGGACTGAACAGGCTTGATATCCTTTGGAAATTTATACATTATTTTCAAAATTCCAAACTATTTGCTCATATGATTCCTTCTTTTCAAAAATCTTTGTTTAGATGCTATGATTTGAAATCATGGATCATTATCATATTGAAAATCCAAAAAAGTATGTAACCTAAAGGGCAGTGAGGAAATGTATACTTTATGTAAGTGGGCTACATGAGATTCTAAATGGTGACTTGTATACAAGAAGGTACCAATATGATACTATCAAGAATAAATCAGTGAAATTGATTAATGTAACAAGAATAAAAGGAAACAGGAAGCTTGGGTTTTGAACTGGAATCTATGCTATACTAAAAGATCAAGAAGAAAATTTGCATTGTCATAGATCTTTCAAGTATAATTTGTGAATTAATAGGAAAAATAATAAGTAAATGTTTATTATGTGCTTGCTATGTGTCAGGCATTGGGATAAGTATATTAAATAAACTCCTCTTTTTTCTCCATGCTATCCTTTAACAATTTCAAGTATAGAGAAGACCAATTTGGCTATAATGCAAAATGTGTGAATACATGGAATGTGAAATAAATCTGAAAAAATAGGTAGAAATCAAACATTGAAGGGCTAAAAATGGTATACTGCATAGTTTGCATTTTATCCTATAGGCAACAAAGAACCTTTGATGATTTTTGACCAAGGAAGTGGTACTGTCAAGTCTATGCTGTAAGAAAATTGATTTGCACTATTGATCAGAGAAATGCAAATTGAGACTACTCTGAGATACCACTACACACTTGTCAGATTGGCTAAGATGACAGGAAAAGATAATGACGAATGTTGGAGGGGATGTGTGAAAACTGGGACACTGATACATTGTTGGTGGAACTGTGAATGGATCCAACCATTCTGGAGAGCAATTTAGAGCTATGCTCAAGAAATTATCAAACTGTGCATACTCTTTGACACAGCAGTGTTTCTACTGGGCCTATATCCCAAAGAGATTTTAAAGGAAGGAAAGGGACCCACATGTGCAAAAATGTTTGTGGTAGCTCTTTTTGTAGTGTCTAGAAACTAGAAAATGAATGAATGCCCATCAGTTGGAGAATTGCTGAATAAATTATGATATGTTAATGTTATAGAATATTATTATTCCATAAGAAAAGACCAGCAGGATGATTTCAGAGAGGCCTGGAGAGACTTGCATGAGCTGATGCTAAGTGAATTGAGTAGAACTAGGAGAACATTATACATGGCAACAACAAGACTATGCAATGATCAATTCTGATGGACATGGCTCTCTTTAAAAATGAGGTGACTCAAACAAGTTCCTATTGTACAATGATGAAGAGAGCCATCTACAACCAAAGAGAGGATTGTGGGAACTGAGTGCTTCACAACACAGCATTTTGATTCTTTTTGTTGTTGTTTGCTTGCATTTTATTTTGCTTCACTTTTTCTTTTTTTATTGGTTTGGTTTAATTGTGTAAATATCTATGTATATAGTGAATTTAATGTATATTTCTACCATGTTTAACATATATTGGACTACTTGCCATCTGGGAGAGGGCTTGGGGGAAGGGAGGAATTGGAACATAAGGTTCTGCAATGGCTAATGTTGAAAAATTGTCCATGCATATTTTTTTAAAAATAAAAAGCTTTAAAAAAAAAGAAAAAAAAAGATTGATTTTTCAGCACCATAAGGAATAGATTAAAGAAGAAATTAAAAGGGAAGGAAAGTCTCTTAGGAAAGAATTGTTGTGTAGTTAACTGTTTGAGCAATTAGAAATCATGCAACCTATTTTCAAATCTTGCCCCTAACATATGCAATGCTATCAAGGGCAAGTATCTTCATATGAAACTGTTCTCCAAAATAAAAAAGCACTTAATAAAATAATTTTTGAGCCATATATGGTCCCAATTCTCAAAACAGATGAGAGAAAGCAGAAAAAAGTCTACAGAAATATCACTAATTAATATTGAAGCAAGAATATTGAATAACATTTTAGCACATATAATAATATATTCAAAAACAATTCATTATTTTTAGTTTAGAAAATAGAAATTCAGTAGTATCTCAAGGATAGGTAGCTTATGTGTACAATATATCAACTTAATAAAATGAAATGATATCGATAGGAAAAACAAAGGCTTTGGGGAAAAATAACACTCAATTTTGTTGAAAATGAAGAAAAAAACATAGTACTAAGAGAACTTTTCTTCTATGTAATCAAAATTAGCTATCTAAAATAAAGAGCTAAAATTATTTGTAAAAGAAATATTTAAGAAACCAGAGCCATAACTTTCTTTTCTTTCCTGTCCCTCTCATTCTTTCCTTCCTCCATCCTTTATTCCCTCCCTCTCTTCTTTCTTCTTTTCTTTTCTCTTTCTTCTTTCTTTCAGTTCAGAGTTTGATAATCTATATCTACTTCTTGGAAAAACTACTAGTATGCATTGGAAAGGCTGGGTGGGATCTGTTTATCAGCTTGGACACTCCCTAGCCTAAAGTGCAAATCACTTACTTATATACTTAACCTCTGGGTCTCTGTTTCTTCCTTTGTAAAATGAAGATGACAACATTTTTCTAGAAGTTTGACAGTATATATGGAATGCTTTATGAATGTGGGCTATTATTATTTTGTATAAAAGTTTTCCAATATACTTTTTCACATATAAATGCTACCTGAACATATTTTACCAAACCAAATAATATCTTTTTAAAATATATATATATATATATAATGGAGCATTCCTCCCCTACCCCCCAAAAAAGAATAAAAATAAAAGTAATATCTTGCCTGAGTGTTTAAGTACTGCTATTGATTTCAGAAGGGAGTTCTACTGCTTCCTATATGATAATTTGAGGTGAGCCAAGAAAAGTAGATGATGGCTCTTGACTGAAAAGGAAATAAGCCATATTTTATTTGTTGCCTGTGACATCTGGGATGGGAGGAAGGAAAGAGGGTGATACATTGTCATATAAATCTCTATTATGATTTGTATTTTGGGAAGTTAGCATATGGAATAGCATTTGGACACTGGTCTATGCAATAGGGGGTAGCAGGCAGACTAAAACCTGCAGTGTTTCTAATGGCAGAATGGAAAGATGCTGTTGCCAGGAATCCTAAGGGAGTCATTATCTTGACAGCTGAGTGTGAATGTCCTGAGTTCCATTCTTTAGTCAAGTTGAGGTGTCAGACTTAATCTGTGAAATATCAAGTTGAGGGAGAGGAAAAGAAGTGTTAAAAGGAAAACATGTTATGGTAAGCCCTCACCAGCCTTCGTTCTCCACTGACAGTTATTCTTTGGAACCAATGAGTCATTGCCATGGCTCATTAGGTACCTCAGCTATGCAAGTAACTCTGCTTTGCCTACTGAGTGGGCTGGGGTTAATGAAGCTAGGATAAGACAGATTTTAACCACAAGCCCATATCTGCTAAGCCTATGGCCCCAGATTCAAATGGAGAACCTATGAACAGAACTGAATAGAACAATGAGTTTTTGATCTGTTTTTATCTTCCTCCATTCTTTCCCCTAATCTTATGTAATTGCCTATTGGTCTTTGACAGTCTTAACCCTAGGTCATACAGAATTAACCACATTCAACAAAATACAGATTGCTCCTTCTCAGAAGGCAGGGATGTTTGCAGAGGGAATTATTCTGGCTTGCAAATCTTCCTCTTGCTGTTCAACTGACAGACTGAAGAATCTCAGTAAATACATGTCCTAGATCCTCAGTCTTTTCTATATATATGAGGGGGCTTTGCCTGAAGTGTCTGGGAAGCTGAAAGCTAAGCTTATCCTTCTGAAAGTGTTAATGGATTAGTCACCAAAGCAAGTGAATTTAAAGCTCCCTCTCCCCTTATATCCATCACCCAGTTTATCCTTTCCAAGACATCATCTGGAATCATTTACAGGTGCTCCTTCTAAGCCCAGATCAATATCATGCTTTTGTGTGGAATCACTGGAAAGGAAAGCATAAGCAAAGTATTTGCCTACCAGCCTGGATCAAGTCCTGTTCTTGAAAGCAGGCATCTTGATGGCGCTTGGGTGATCCTAAGCAGCATTATGAGGAGTGCCTAGTGCCTACCGAGTGGCTTTGAAATCAGCCTGAACAACTGGAGAAGGCAATTTATTTCCTGGCATTTCATGTTGGGAGGATTTATAATATTCACACAAGGTGAAATGTTTCATCCTGTGTAGGAGAGGGTGATGCAGAAATCTATTACCAGAGCTTTAATGACTTTTGTCCTCCAATGATTTCTGGGTATGTTCTTGCCTTCCCCCCTAACACCTTGTAAAGTTTATGGCCAGTGAATAAGCAGGGGCAAACGGAAGGGTGAGTTATTATGAAACTATATCTGATTGTTTAAAAATAGAAAATGCATGTTAATTTCCCCCACACACTTTTTAAGATAGAATTTAAGGAGACTTATATTAAAAAAAATCTTTGCCTGAATTCATAGGAGAGACAGAAAGTTTTTAGCTTAACTATGTCATTTTATAGATGGAAAAAAAGGATTCCATTAGAATTCAGCATATTCCTTAAGTATAGATCTGGCTGAGACTGTTCTCTGAGCGATAAGCTTCAATGATTCCTTCTTGCCATTAGGATAAAATACAAAGTCTCTTGTCTGTTGCTTAAAGGTTTAAAGGATGTTTCACAACCTGTCAGTAAATGTTCTTCCCAGTCGGATTTCAGATTATTCTCCTTTAGGCACTCTGCAGTTCAATCAAACTGGTCTTTTGGTTATTGTCCTTATTCACCATTTTCCATCTCCATATTTTTATGCAGGAGATCCTCCATACCAGATACATCTCTTCTCACCTCTCAATTTTGTAATTCCTAATTCAGTTAGAGGATTGGATCATGCATCTACTTTTATACAAAGTATTTTCTAAACATCCTGGAAACTACATTGCACATATTGTGAAGGTAGTGATCACTGATTTATTTCAGTAGAATGCAGGTTACTGAAATTTAGTTCTGTTGTGTTGTAGTTTCTTTTGTTTGTTTTTTGGTTTTTGCCTTTGTACATAGTGCAACACTTTGCCAATAGTTTAATAAATGTTTATTTACCCCAAAGACATTACAGTGTGACCCTGGGCAAGTCATTTAACCTTATTTCCCTTAGTTCTTCATTTGCAAAATGAGCTGGAGAAGGAAATGGAAGGATATTCTTTATATTTTTGCCAAGAAAACCTCAAATGTGGTCACAAAGAATCAGACACTACTGAAATGACTGAATAACAGCATAGATGTTATTTCTCAACTCTAGACCTGTTTGCTTTTCCAGGAAGAGTAATAAACATGTCATGTGTTTTTCATTCTTCTACCTATTTTGACTCACAGCCACTTGTGAAAATCAAGAAACAGTTATTAAGCACCTACTAAATGCAAAGAGAGTTGACTTCAGAGACCTCTCATTTGTTTCTGGAGATGAGGGAGATGTAATATTCATAAAGGTAAATAGGAGGTAGCACTTGAGTTGAATCTTGAAGGATGATGAAGACTAGGACCTATTTCCAAGACTACTTATTGGAATCAGAGATTTAATCTTTGTCTAAGCCAGTGGTTTTCTATGTGAAAAGATGGCTAGAATAAAATTCAGTGACCAAATGAATGAACTGTTTCTATAAATATTTGGCTGCATTACACAAATTTCTTTAAAATGGAGAGAATACTTATAATTGCTTGATCACTCTATCTTCAGAGATAAAAGAAAAAAAAGAAATTAAAGATATATTACATCTACATTCTTTTTAAAATTAAATTTTATATATATATATGTATATATATATACATATATATATATATATATTTAGTGAAGTAATCATAGTTTCTGGTAATTTGCCAGAATTCACATTGGTGCAAGGTATGATTGGACCACTAGGCCCAGAAGAAAAGGGGATTAATTTGTTTAATATCATAGCTTCAGCTATCAGCCTAACAGCAATGACACAATTAGAAAAGACCATTGCAAGGTTAGCACCATCCCAGGAAAATTAATGACTAAAATTATCTAGAGGATGGCATTTAGTTTTCTGGAACATCTCTATTAAGGAAATCTACCCATCTCATATTAGAAGTAGGAGAATAACTTTCTTCAGAAGCAAAGTTAAACTGATAATGAATGTACTGGAATAGTAGGTAGATCAAGATATCTCGGAACTTTATTTTCCTTTTATTCCTTCATTTTAACTTTATTTCCAATTCTGTAGTCAGTTCCTTATCCACTATGCCACATGAATAGCAGATTCTCACTTGATAAATGTTTATAGTATTATTGGAGGTCATTTCTCTTTACTTCTTTGAAAGGTTTCTTTTCTTGCTTGTATACTTGATTATAAGAAAGATTATAAAGTATATTAATACAATAAGTTTAAGGTAAATTACCAAATGTTAAGTTATGTCAAATTGTTATTATTTTGTTTAGTAAGATATCCAGGAAACATTTGTAGAAATAGGAAAAAAATTCCTTAAAAAGGCAACATTTGGGAGAAAATATATTGAATTGGTTTCTAGTCCTTTTTCTGAAAATACATAAGTGACCTTTAGACAACTACTTTATCTTGCATGGATTTTAGTTTTCCCCATATGTAAAATACATGATCTATATTGTCTCTTTGTAGAAGCAGAATGAGAGTTCACCAACCCATCCTCCAACCAATATCAAAGAAAATTTTAAAATATACTCACATGAGAATTTTGAACTAATCTAAAAAAACTAATCTTTATCAATTTTGAAAAAAAAAATGTCCTATCCTGATTTTTTTCATTATTCCTATCTACAAATAATCATGAGTCAGTTTTTTGTACTTTTTTCTGTATTAGATTATTAAATGATTACAAAAGTCTTACAGGGACCAACCTTACCCCACCTAATATAGTACCACACATAAAAAAAGGAATTATTATGGCATATTAGTTATCATTTTGTTGAAGTATCAGATATGTGTCATGATAATATTTTTGACAAAAATCAAGTTCAGACAGTCTCCAACCCAAGCAGAGAATGAGATATTCATACTCATTGGGAGGGCCAAACTCCCTGAAGAAGTCAGCAACCCAACAAAGCAAGATAAGCATTTTTATAGAATAAATGGTGATGCTTACATCAGTAGATACATAAAATTTGAGCTTACAGGAGGAGTTAGCAAACTGGAGAGGTCCTAAAACCTTGGTGAAACTGTGCATGTAGTTACCCAGAATACATACAGAAAAGCCTACTTAGTGCAGTATTAATTTATGGTAATAAGTTCACTCTAGGACAGAATAGAATGGAAATTGTGCAGGCACAATGTTGGGGGAAAGGTTTATTGAGAGTGTAGCGCAATGTCTTGTTCTGCATCCAATTGGGGCTACTTTCTAATTGACTAATTTCTGTGTTATATTTTGTGGTAACTATCATATGATAACCTGGTGAGGTAGTTACAGAATATGCTGACCTGATCATTGTTCTAGGGAGGACCATGATTAATGATTTTTATGGGATTCAGGGCTGGGGACAGGTTTGGACTAGGAACAACAACCAGGATCCCGTCAATATTATCCAGTTTTTAACTCACCTCCAAAATATTCTTCTGATCAGTCCAAAGCAGGGGGAAGCTTCCCTGAAATAATTAGGACTATGTCCAGACTAAGATAATAAGTTCTTGATTGATCCACTTATGAGAATTACCTTCTATATCTCTACTTTGACTAGACTATGAAAGTGATCAGCCTAAAAAAAGGAAGACATATTTGATTTGATTAATAGAAGTATTTTTTTGACTAGCTGGAATAGAGTGATCAAAGTAGGATGGAATGACTTTAGGAAAACTGTATTGAAAGTTATGATTAATGTTCTACTTAAAGTAAACTAATAAATGTACTGTGGCCTAAACTCGGAAACCAGTTCAATCTTGAATTTTGTCTCTTATCCAGAAATAGTATAAATTGGAACACTGCAGTGGTTGTTGTTAGAAAGGGAATGAGGGGACTGTCATTTTGGACTTTTCTTTCTCTAAAAAGAAACATGCTTAAATTAGCAAAAAAAAATGAATTCATAAAGTTATTTCTGATAAACTTGTACTTCAAATGAAGAGGAAAAATTTTCCTTCTATACTTTCTGACTCTAAAATTCCATGGTCAACTCAATCCAGTGGAGCAAGTGTATATAACATATAATGTCATATAATGTTCAAGGAAGATGCTGTCCTAGGCATTAGGTCAGAAAGAGAAAATGATAAAAAGCTTCTGTTCTCAAGGAAATTGTATCTTACTGGTATTCACATCATGTAATATATTTATTAGTTTTGTTAAATATTGGATTCAGATTTCTTCCTTTATATAATTTGATTTTTAATTTATTTTAAAAACAAATTTGCATCTATAATACAAATGCTACTAACTTTAAAATGAAATCTGTGAATTGCAGTAGCAATGATGAAACTATATTTTGCCCTCCCTCTTCATGAAAAATATTAAAACTGCTTTTTAAAGCATACTCTCAGTCTAATCTATAATAAATTATTAAATGAATACAAAAATCTTAAAGAATCTGAGTCTCAATACAACTGATCTAAAACCAAACAGGATAAAGAAATTATTTTAGCACACAAGTTGTCATCTTACCTAATAAAATCATCTAATAAGATGTTACTAAATTATTTACTATTTTTAAAAGCACTTAGCACGTACATGTTACATAGTAGGTACTTTAAAATTTTTCATTTCCTTCCCATTACCTACCCTATAAAATTGTGTGTAAGCATAAAAGGTAAAAAAAAAAAATCTATGATCACCAATTGTTACAATTGCTGAAAAATTTATTGTCAAAAAAAAAATCTACAATGATGTGCATATTTGCATATTTCCATTATAATTTTTACTAGTACATGCACCTATGTATATTAGTCCTTACAGGCATTACTGTTTGGAATTTAATATATTTGATAAGACTTCAAGATACCATTTTCTATACTAGGAGTTAGAAGCATAGATCAAATTCTTTTCATCACTTTAACTAAAGCCTTTTTTTATAACAAGTCTTTCAAAGATATAAAAATCATCAATATTAATTTTTGCCTTGCAAGAAAGAAAAAAGACAAAAATCAATCAATGCTTTGATTATGTCTTTATGTGAAAGCAACACTCATAATTTACTGTTTTATATCTGCTGAAAGAATGGAAGGCTATTATATCACCTATCTTCTGGACAAAGATCACTGAGTGCATTTACTCAGATTTTAGCTTCTTTTAGTTTCCTTTTAATTTATACCATTCAAGACAATGAATAAAGGTTGTAAATTAGATATAAGGCGAGAGGATAAAAATTGTAGATATCAATCAATAAGGATGCATAAAACACTGACTATTGCCAAGCATCATATAGTCTATATTTTAATAAAGACAATATCCAAAAAACAATTTTTCCATTCATTAATTCATGTATTTTTATGATTTTTGAATTTATCACATCTTTATAGCGCAAATATATTCTATTTCATTCTTTTGTTACAATTTGTTTAGTCATACTCCAAATTATAGGTATCTATACCATATTCTATAAATTTGCTACCACAAATATTATAGCTATGAAAAATTTGCATGGTTTAAATTATTGATAATGATACTTATTTGTATCAAGTTTTCTGTACACTCTCCTACCTGTCCCCAGGGTTTAACAGATTTTAGTAGAATAACTTTTAAATGCAATGTATGTTCTAAGGTCATTTTTAGACCCTTCAACCTGCCTTATTTTTTCCTTGGGGAAGGAAAAGTCAATATAGTGATATGGCCTGTCACAGAAAACTATTGTAGTTCTAACTGGAAGTCTATCATTGGCTAAGCAACTCTTTCTATCTTAACAGCTTTGCTTTTATGGAGATTTTTAGAGAATTGTTTTTGTGTTATCTTGGTTGGATTGGGGGAAGGGAAGAGAAGTAAAAGGGGAAAATGACATTTCCTGTAATCATATTCAGGACAGTAAATGATGAAAAATAAAAGATGAATAAGGTATAACTACTACTTCCTATCTTAGAAGATGGAGATTAATGTGTAAGATCCAATGAAAATAAAATTAGATAAAAAGAAATAAATTTCCTTTGTTTTAGTAAAAACAATCATATCTCAACTAAGATTTATTTTTATCTGATACTTTGGTGTGAGGTTCGATATGCTAAAGTCTAGCAAATGTAATATGTATAATTTTTTTCAAGTCATGAGTTTAAATAGAATTTTAAACAGAAAGCTCAAATTAAAAATGTATTTCCAATGTTCAATTTCACAAACATTGGTTAATCTCCAATGACATGCAAGTTATTATGATAAGCTTGGGTACTACAAAGTCAAAATTAAATAGCACCCGACCTCAAGAAATATATTCCACTAGAGAACAATGTGGCATAGAGGAAAGAACATTGACAGTCAGGGAGATGTAACTGAATTATTAGGCATTAGTAGCTATGGGGTCTTGGGCAAATGGCTTGATATCTCAGTCTCAGTTTCCTCATCTATAAAAGAAGGATAATAATAATAAATTCCTTATAGGACTGTTGTGATGATAAAATGAATTAATATCTGTAAAGTGTTTTGCAAATCCCAAAGAAAGAAATGTATTTAAATCTCTCTACATATCACTCTTCTCTGTCTCTGTCTCTGTTATTTATCTACATTATTCCTCTTCTTATATTTTTAAGAAACAAGTAAGTTCACAATAATCTGAGAAGAAAGAAGCCATTAATAGCCAGGAAAGCTTTACATACCTTCTACACATTTCAAAAACGTTTACATTCTTAGAATTTAGAGGTAAATGTAACTTTGTTGATCACTAAATCCAATTCCTTAATTTTACAGATTAAATGCTAAAGTTCATATAAACGAATACCACTGATGCCCATATGATCTTAGCAAGGTACTTCTCTCTGGACCTCATTTTTTGAATATGTAAAATAAAAGGGTTAGTTTGGATCAAAGATTTCCAAGAACCTGTCTAAGGCTAAAACATCCAATTCTTTTTAGCAGGGATAAGACTTGAAGCTAGGATATCAGACTCCAAGTCTGTCACTTTTGTTTTTTACTAATTGCTTTTGTCACCCCAAAAGAAACAAATAATGATGATAATTCATTATTTTCTTTTCCTATATTTATATAATCCCTGAATCAAAGGAGATAGAAATGCTCTCTGGCCCCAGGGAGTTCACAGTAAAATGAAAATGATATCATATAAAAGACTAATTTGAATATATCCACTTCAAACAAGTCTTACACCATGTATATTTATGAATTGAGTTCATATTTTCAGAACCAAATCTTCTACATTTATTTACTAAGCAAAGTGTCAGTAGTAATGACAAAATAATACTTTATCTAACTATATAATCAGCAAATCCTTCTTACATCTAGCTTAAGATGGATTTTAATTTCATGGATCCTAATAAAAATTCTTTGTGGCTTTTACTACCAGTTTGTTGGATTTACTTCTTAATGAATAATAAATGTATAAGATAAAGTTTAAGCATTTCTAACTAGGTAAGATTTTTGAGTGTTTCTTCAAATATAATTTTGGTTTACCTTCTTGAATAATCAATCAGAAATTGAGAATTATGAAAAAACAGTGGATTTACATCATCCTAATTTCAGTCCTAATATTATTTATTAAAGAAAGGGGAAAACTAAGGAAAGGCACTCTAAACAATGAGAAATTCCTTGGCCTTCAAGAAATAATAGTATTCTGTTCAATTGAGATCTAAAGTAACATGCTTAATTTTTTTGTATTTAGTATTTCCGCTTTTTGACATCTCATAAATATTCTCTCCAATGTAAGTGTTGCCATCCACCCATACTTTTTGATCCCGTGTGAATCTTGTCTAACTCCTTCTAGATCTCTTATCATCCATACCAAGCATGTGTAGCAACTTTTATAACACATGGACTATATGCATGTTCCCCTTTAGTTTTTGTTTTGCAGCCTATTCACCTCATTTTCAAGCTAAGAGTGATTTTAGAACTTCCTAAATAGTTTCTACAACTATTCAAAACACATTGGACTAAAAATACACCTAGAAAAAAATAGATGAATGTAGTATGTTTTACCACCTAGAAAGTTCTTGGATTGTGAGCAATTTGTGTTTTCTCTAAAACTCTGCAATCACAAACTTGATGGTTATATCAATCAAATATTTAAACCTAGGTCTGCTGGTGTGCTAATTAAGTTGATGTCCTAATTCACCTAGGATTTTAATCATTTACAGAATTTTATTACAAAAGTGGGTATCATTCAAGGCTCTATCCTATATTTTCTTCCTTCTAGTCTCTTTTCTTTAGCAACCTCATCATTTTACATAGTCTCAGTTATCATCTCCATGTCAATCATTCTTGCATTTGTTTGCATAGCTCTAACCTCTAATCTAATATTCAGTCTTCAGTCTCTACCTATTGGACATTTCAAAATGCACATATCATAAATATATTAAAAATAAACTTGTTCAAAGGTGAACTCATTATTTTTTCCTGAAAACGCACCCCATATCCTAATTTCTGTATTACCATTGAGAATTCTCCCAGTTTCTGTACAAACAAAACAAATGCAAACAAGATTAGGAGTGAAGCATCAAATTGGGAAATCATCTTTATATTTAATGGTTCTGATAAAGGCCTCATTTCTAAAATATATAGAGAATTGTATCATATATAAGAATTCAAGCCACTCTTCAATAGATAAGTGGTCAAGGGATATGAACAGACAATTTTCAGATGATGAAATTAAAACCATCTCTAGTCATATGAAAAGTTTCTCCAAATCACTATTGATCAGAGAAATGCAAATTAAGACAACTCTGAGATACCACTACACACCTGTCAGATTGGCTAAAATGACAGGAAAAGATAACAATGAATGTTGGAGGGGATGTGGGAAAACTGGGACACTAATACATTGTTGGTGGAACTGTGAACGGATCCAATCATTCTGGAGAGCAATTTGGAGCTATGCTCAAAAAGCTGCCAAACTGTGCATACCCTTTGACCCAGCAGTGTTTCTACTGGGCCTATATCCCAAAGAGATCTTAGAGGAGGGAAAGGGACCCACATGTGCAAAAATGTTTGTGGCAGCCCTTTTTGTAGTGGCTAGAAACTGGAAACTGAAGGGATGCCCATCAATTGGAGAGTGGCTGAATAAATTATGGTATATGAATGTTATGGAATATTATTGCTCTGTAAGAAACAACCAGCAGGACGATTTCAGAGAGGCCTGGAGAGACTTGCATGAACTGATGCTGAGTGAAACGAGCAGAACCAGGAGATCATCATACACAGCAACAACAGTATTGCATGATGATCAATTCTGATGAACTTGGCTCTCTGCAACAAAGAATTGTCTCAAACCAGTTCCAATTGTTCACTGAAGAAAACCATATACACCCAGAGAGAGGGAAATGAAATATGGACCACAACGTAACATTTTCATGATCTCTATTGACATTTACTTGCATTGTGTTGCCTTTCTCTGATTCTTTTTTTTTCTTGTAGATAGAATTTTTCTTGCATAACTTCTCAAGCATTTCAACATTATTAACATGTAGTGGACTTCCTGCCATCTAGGGGAGCGGAGGGGCCTGGGGGTAAAATTTGTAATGGAAAGCTTTGTAAAGATCAATGTTGGGGAACTACCCATACATATGTTATACAAATAAAAAGCTTTAATAAAAAAAAAAAGAGAGAGAATTCTCCCAGTGGCTTAGGCTTTCACACTAAGTTTTGTCTTAGATTCTTCACTGCCTCTTACTACCCACATCAACACCACCATATTCAATCATTTTCCAAGTTCTGCCATTTTTATTCTCATGGTACCTCTAATATGTTCCCTCTTTTTACTTCTAACATTACTACCACTCTGGTGCATGCCTTTATGACCTCCTGGAGTACTGAAATAACAATAATTTTGGTTGATCTTCCTATCTCAAATCTCTCTCCACTCTAATCTACCCTCCACTGAACTGTCAAATTGGTTTTCCTAAAGTACAAATATGATCATAGGACTCACCTATTCAACAAATTCTAGTGGCTCCCTATGAAATATATAAAATATAAAATCCTAGTTTTAAAGCTCTTTGTAAGCTAGAATCTTCCTAACTTTTATATATTTAGGCCTTGTTCCCCTTCATATATGTTTTAAATTCATTTGGCATTTTTATTTTTCCCAATTAGGTGTAAAAACAAATTTTTAACATTCATTTTTCCTTTCCTTTCCTCTGTCCCTACCCCATCTTCCACTTGAGAAGGCAAGCAATTTGATATAGTTTATATATGTGTAGTCATGCAAAAATATTTCAATAATAGTCATGTTATAAAAGAAAACATAGATTATAAAAAGCACCTTTAAGAAAAATAAATAAAATAAAAAATGCATACTTCAATCTGCATTCAAATACCATCAGTTCTTTGTGTGGGGATGGATAGCATTTTTTTATCGTAGCTGTCTAGAGTTGTCTTGGATCATTGCATTGCTGAGAATAGTTAATACATTCAGAGCTGATCAGTCAATGATCAATTGATCAATGAACCAATCAAGGATGCAATATTGCTGTTACTTTATAGAAAGGACATTTCACTTTGCATCTGCTTGTGTAAGACTTTTCAGGTTTTCCTGAAAGCATCTTGCTCATTGTATCTTGTATGAAAATAGTATTCTATCATAATTACATATCACAATTTGTTTAGTCATCTCTCAACTGATGGGTATGTCTTCAATTTCCAAATCTTTGCCCCAGAAAAGAGCTGGTATAAAATTTTTCATACATATAGGTTGTTTTATTTATTTATTTTTTGTTTTATTTATTTCTTCTGGGATGTGAATTTAGTAGTGATATTGCTAGGTCAAAGGGCATGCATGGTTTTTTATCTCTTTGGACATAGTTCCTAACAAGTCACAATTTCATCAACAATAATGCATTAATGATGTTTTTCACATCTCCTCCAACGTTTGTCATTTTTACTTTTTGTCCTCTTAGCCAATTGACTTATATGAGATTATATCTTGGAAGTGTTTTAATTTGCATTTCTCCACTCAGTTTTAAGCTGGAACATCCCCCCAACATAGATAACTTTGCTTAATTCATAGGAAAACTGTTCATATATTTTCAACATTTATCAATTGGGGAATGGCTCTTAATTTTTTGTTATATTTGAGTCCTCTATATGTTTGATAAATGAGGCCTTTGTCAAAGAAAATTGTTTTCAAATTTTTTTCAAAGTTCCATTTGCTAACTGTATTTTTCTCCATTGCATTCCTCCCCTCCACAGTTTTTCTTTGTCTCTTTTTTATGGAATTTTCATTTGGAGATCTCTTTCAGGAGGTGATCAATGGATTCTTTCATTCTATTTCACCCTCGGTTCTATAATCTCAGGGCAGTTTTCCTTGATAATTTCTTGAAAGTTAATGTCTAGATTCTTTTTTGGTAGTCTCATAATTTTAGCTTTCTGGTAGCCTGATAATTTTAAAATCATCTCTCTTGGATTTATTTTTCAGGTCAGGCTTTTTTTTTCCAACGAGATATTTGAAATATTCACATATTTTATTCTATTTTTAAAAATCTTTTTTGATTTTATTTTATTGTTTCTTGATTTCTCATAAAGTCATTAATTTCCATCTACTCAATTCTAATTTTTAAGGAATTATTTCTTCAACTGGCTTTTGTACCACCTTTTCCATTTGATCAATTCTACTTTTTGAGACATTCTTCTCATTATACCTTTTGTGCCTTTTTTGGTACTTCCTACTTTTTTTTGTACCTAATATGTTTTTTAAGGTATTTTCTTTCTTCAGAATTTTTTGTATCTCATTTACCAAGGTATTATAAATTTTTAATATTTTTGGGGGGCAGCTAGGTGGCACAGTGGTTAGAGCACCAGCCCTGAAGTCAGGAGGACCTGAGTTCAAATGTGAACTCAGACACTTAACATTCCCTAGCTGTGTGATCCTGGGCAAGTCACTTAACCTCAATTGCCTCAGAAAAGAAAAAAAAAAGCAATATATATATTGCATTGTTCTCATTTCTCTTCCCATTTTTCCTCTATTTCCAAAATACTTTTTTGAGCTCTTCCCTATTCTGAGACTGTTTCATATTTTTCTTGGAGGCTTTGGATGTAGGAGCTTTGACTTTGTTATCTTAATGTACGTTTTGATCTTTCTTGTCAGCGTGATAGCTTTCTCTGGTTAGAATAGTGTTCTGTTTTTGCTCATCTCCCCGGTTTGTTACTTGACTTTTAACTCTTTCTTAAAATAAGACTCTGCTTCCAGAGGGCAGGGTGCACAATTCCAAGTTTCAGGGGTTTTATGTTTTTTGTTTGTTTGTTTGTTTTTTATTTTTATTTTTGTTTTTCAGTGATGCTTCTAGAGACCAGGAAGTTTTCAGTTCTTCCAAAGTGGTATGATCTAAGAGAAACGTATATAATTTTTCTGCTCTGTGCTCTGGTCTGTGAGTGACCACAAGCATTCTTTTCTTGCCTGGAACTGAGGAGTGCATCTGCTCCACTGTGGCCACAAGCTCTGATGTGATAGTGTTTCTCCTTTCTCTACGACTTGCAATCAGGACTGTTAAGGATAAAGCTACAGAGTCCTGCCTCAGGGCTAGTAAAGAGCCCCATGTAATCACATTCTGACCACTTGTTTGACCCCTTTAACATCTATGGGCTGAGAGCTCCACAAGCATTCACTGCCACTGCTGATTCAGGGGCTCCCAAGACATGCTCCTGGTTTTCTGGGGCCTGGTCAGCTGGCTTGTGCTGGACTCTTCTACTCTCATTCAGGTGTAACACACCTTTCCTATTGACCCTCTAAGTTACCTTGGGCTGGAAAATTGTCTCATTGCAACTTTTTCTGGGTTCTGCTGCTGTAGAATTTGTTTAAAGTCATTATTTAAATATATTTGGGGGAGGTTCAGGGAGAGCTTGGGAAAGTCCCTGCCATTTGGGCTCCATCTCTCCCCTCCATATATTTTGCAGACTAGCAATACTGATCTCCTTGCTGTTCCTTTGCACAATTCATTGTATCCCATGAGTCTAGACATTTTCACTGGCTATCTCCTGTGTCTGGAATTCTCTCCTTTCTCCTTACCATTTTCAGTTTTCCTGGTTTTCTTTAAATCTTAGCTATAATTCCCACCTTCTATAAGAATTCTTCACCAGTCCTCATTAACAGTAGTAGCTTCTCTCTGACAGCTGTAATTTTTCTTGCATAAATCTTGTTTGAACATAATAATTTCATTAGTCTGTGAGTTTCTTGAGAGCAGAGACTGTATTTCCCTCCTCTTTCATATCTCTAGAGCTTAGCATAATGCCAATAAATTCTGACTTGACTTGAAAAGTGTCCTACCAAGTAGTTTTGTCTCCTATTTTAAGAATTCTAGACATTAAAGGCCAGATGGAACATCCATTCCGCTGAACCTGGAATGTTTCCAATTGGTATTAGTGGCTAGATGAAAATATATGGAGCCAGTTGGAAATCAGTCCTACTGCTTACTAAAAATTACTCCCAAGGCTCTGCTCCCCTGATTTGCGAGGGTAACAGCCTATGTCAGAATCAGATAAGTATTGAATGTCTTAAACCCTGATTGTGAATAAGTTTACTTACTTAAATCTGAAATGGAAATTGTTCTCTTTAAAGTGAATGATCAAATTGATTCCTTTCACTAAAGAGATAAATAGCAAAGTATATAGAAGTGGATGGGTTGCTGCTAATAAAGTTAGAAAGACAATTTCCAATTCCATCTAATGCACTTATTTTTGTGATTCTGAGTGAGTCACGAACTCTGGACTTCAGTTTTTCCTTCTGCAAAATGAGGTAGTTGTGTTCAATGACCACTACGTTCACTTCCCAGCTTTAAATCTATGTCCAGTTTCCAAGTGAAGCCTCTCTCAAGCAGCACAATGAAGAATGTCTATAGCCTATACTATGATATGTAGCTAATGAATGAATAGACCATGGAGATGGTTCAACAATACTCATACATTTGACAGACAATACATATGAACAATGAGCTAGGCTTATCATTAAACAGAGAGAATGAGCATAGTGGATTGTTTTTTGGGGAAAACCCAAGATTCTCCTGTGAAGGAAAATTGTATATTCTCAACATCAGTGTTCTTATGATAATTGGGAGAAAGAAAGGAAGGAAGGAAGGAAGGAAGGAAGGAAGGAAGGAAGGAAGGAAGGAAG
>JAJPUD010007334.1:65629-109663 GCA_023553655.1 Myrmecobius fasciatus | reverse complement strand
TATACTTATGTTTATTGATGCTGGCTCTCTAAAAAGAATATATTCTCTTTGAAGGCAGGAATTTTATAGGTTTTTAATCTTTGTATCCCCAAAGCCTAGTATAATGTCTGGCACATAGTAGGCACTTAATAAATGCTGGGTGATTGACTGATAGAGCAAATCTCCAAAACAATAAATATAATATAATAACCCTTCCCTCCTACTTTTTCAAATGATGCTACCTGGGTGGAGGCAAATTCTTATAATCCCTGCTGATGAGGAGATAAAGATGGTAGATAAGGCTAGCAGGAAAGTTGGAGGAGGGATAAAGGAAGAAAGATTGAGGGGAAAGAGGGAATAAAAGAGGGAAAGGAAAAGAAAGGAAAGGAGAGAGAGAGAAAGAGAGAGAGAGAGAGAAAGAGAGAGAGAGAGAAAGAGAGAGAGAGAGAGAGAGAGAGAGAGAGAGAGAGAGAGAGGGAGGGAGGGAGGCAGAAAAGTTTTTAAATGTGTTAACAGAGTAAACATTAGGATTACAAATTTATGTCCTCCCAAATTTAAGAAGATTCTTTATCATTCCCACAGAGATATAGAAAGGAAAAGTAAAAGCTTATAGCATTGGGTTTTGCATATAGTAGGAGATTAATAAATGTGTGTCAAATGGAACTGAATAGAAGTTCCAATCAATAAGTGGCAACACACAGACACAAGCATTACACAGAGGAGGAGAAAAATTTCTGGCAGAGATTCAGACCTAGGCATAAACTCAGCTCAATCTTTGCTTCTAAAACCCAGTTGAAATACTCATGTGAAAAAGCACTACATCTGAACAAGTTATTCTTCATTTAAGAGATAAACATCTCCTGCTCATAACTAATAACAAGAAGGCAAGGACACATATAGGAATATAATGATTATTATCTCTTCTTCCCAAATCTGGCTAGGCCTGTCAGTGACAGCTGGGGACCTGATTTCGACAACTGGCTGTCCTGACTACACAATGCTGGTGATGTTCAAGGTCTCCTGGGTCATTCTGATTGTCTCTGAAACAATAGCAGGCTGAGCATGATTGATCAGTCTTCCATCGCCAAAACTCCCTTTCAGCACCTACGGAAAACATGCCATTCACAGAGATTACAATCTGGGGAAGTTGTATGATCTCCAACTGGTGCACCTGCTTCACATTGTTCTTCTTCGTCTTCTGAGTGTTTACAATGAGAAACACATCACACTATCAATGTTAGCTCTCTTGTGTTCCGTGCCCCAGTTTGACTTTGCACAGTGATGAAGAATGGAATTCGGGGTGATGGGACAGGAGGGGCTCATATATTTTAAAATAAAGATCCTTGTGGTTTTTATAATCTAGAATTAAAACACTGAACTAAATGATTTCTCTCTGAAGCTATACTTCACTTTTGCAAACACAGAATCTCTGAATTGGACAGGATCTCAGAGGCCATTGAGTACAACAAATAAGATGAATATTGCCGATATAACATCCTCAACAGGTGGCCATTTGGCCTTTGCTCTGTTTGAGTACTTCATATGAAAATTCATAGCCTCATGAGAACATCTATTTAGAGCCGAAGGGGCCCTTCTTTTATTTTATAGATAAGTAAACTAAGACCCAGAAAGGTTAAGTAATAGGCTCAAGATTACAGAGATGATAAGTAACTTCCTATTTGTTCTCTCTGCCTCAAGTCTCTCTCTCCACTCCAATCCATTCTTCACCCAAAAAAATATTTCTCATTCCCAACTCAATAAACTCTATTGCCTCCCTATTATCTCCAGGAACAAATATGAATTCCATTTTTTGTCCTTTAAAGCTTTGGCATCAAAGCTCCTTCCTACAGCTAGAGTTTTGTTAAACATTATTCTCTTCATGCTCTCTGTGTATACCTTGTTCTTTATTACACATTACTTCATATCCCATTTCTGCTCCAGTCTTTTCCCTCCTCTTCTCTACCTCTAGAAATCCATGGTTGACCTTAGAAGTTAGTTCAATTACCTCCTTTTGTGTGAGGCCTTTTCTGATGACCTGATAGCTCATACCTTCCCTTTAGAAGCCACCTTATATATCTTTTGTGTGTTTATTCTCTGTTGTGTTCAGTCACTTTTCAGTTCTGTCTGAATCTCTGTGATCCCCTTAGGAGCTTTCTTGGCAAAGATATTGGAATGGTTTATTATTTCTTTCTCCAACTCATTTTACGGATGAAGAAACTGAGGCAAACAAGATTAAATGATTAGTTCAAGGTCACATTGCTAATAAATGAACTTAGAAAGATTTGTCTTCTTGACTCCAGGCCCAGTGTTCTATCCATTGTGCCATCTACATGCCCTATATTGTTGAGACACAAAGATAATTAAATTTTTTTCTCAGTATCTCCAAAGTTTAGAATGCTACCTGGCAAATACTAGGAGCTTGATATAGTCATTTTGATTGATTATTTCATGCAGAGTTTCTGAATCTAAAACTAACTTTCATTCCAGTGCATTGAAAGTGTGATATTTCTAAGAACAAACCAAGATCTAGGTACACGCTGAATTAGCTCCATGACTGCTCATCACTTGTGATCACAAGTGATATCTTTTCTTTTAAATCCTTCTCATGTATTTCTAATGGCAAGGCAAGATATATAAAGTCTGGCTATACAGTGATGATATTAGTACTTGAGGTTGGTGTGTTTAGAAATCAAATATATTGAAATTTCCAATGAATTAGTTATTTTCAAAAATAAGTTATTAAAAATAGTTACTGTGCTAGATTCCAGTGATACTGCCATGACATCCAAATTCCTTTTATAGGATAGTCTTCAGAGATTCTTTTAAAATAACATTTTACTTTCCAGTCACATCTTATTACATATTGACCCAAAATACTTAAATAGTTCTTGAGCATCTACTATACATAGACCAAATTGCTAGGCATAAAAGCAAATATATATGCGTTGCTCCTTATTTCAAGAAACTGATCCATCTAGTAATCAGATCTGGTTGTTATTTTTCTAAACAAAAAAAAAAAAGAAAGAAATTCACCATAAAGAAGGAAGATTTATACCATCAAGCATCTTTTTAAATGGGCCAGATGTAGTGGAGCATTTGTATAATCTCTTCCACTAGGGAGGCTAAAGACAATGGATCTCTTGAGTTCAGGAGTTCTGAGCTTCAAAATTTTTAGATGTCTCCCTGCATTAAATCTGACATTAATATGTTGAATTCCAGACTGCTTAAGGAATGGTGAAGAGGGCCACTTTCAAAAATGAATAGATCAAGTCTCTAATGCCAGTCATAAGAGGATCAGGACTATGAATACCTACAATATTTCTTGTCTAAGAGATATAGCCTCAAAATGGCAGATTAAATAGATAGATAAATGGATAAATAAACAAATGGATAAATGAAATGTGAAATAGGATACTGATCCCTATAGGTAATTTCAAAAGAATTGCAAAAATATCATAAGAAATTATCTCACAATTGGAATCCTAAGATCAGAGCTTTAAAAGACAATATTCATGTATTTTTTGTTTAAAAAAAATCACATGCAATCAAATATATCAAACATGTTCTAAACAGCAATTATGTAAAAGGCATTGATTAAAGAATGAGGATCCAAAGCAAAATGGAAAATACTGCTTGCCTTTAAGAGTTTTTCATTATAGTAGAATATTTACATAGCTTTATAGTTACAACTCAGAAAAGTGCCATGTCCAAATGAGGAAAAATAAAATTTCTTCAAAACCACAGGAAAAAAGCACTTTTGAGTCTCAGTTTCCTTGTGTGCAAAATGAGGATAATAATATGCAGAATGCCTAGCTAGAAATCTGTATCTGCCATTTAGAATAGTCAATATCAGAACAATTCCCCATTATAGCAAATCCAAGAAAGGGTCACTTAGTCCTTGCTTAAAGCCCTCCAGTGATGGAGAATCCAATCTTCCCAATGCAGCCCATTTCATTAACACTTAATTTTTATACTAGTATAATAAGATTTGTGCTACCTACCATATCAGGTTGCTATGAGGACCAAACGTGATAATGTAGTTAAAGCACTTTGTAATGGCAAAAGCAGTCTATTGATGTGAGCAATTATTATGAAAATAATCCACAGGAAGAAAAATCATTTAGACTCAATTGTCCAAAAAAAAAAATGGCAGTGGACAATAGCCTAAGTGAGAAATTAATGGAACAAGCTAAACCACCACTGCAGTTTCTTTACAAATAAGATGAGAACAATTTAAAATAAGTTAGAAATGAAAATGGGAAACTAATTCAAATGTATGAAAATGTAAGATTTGAACTAAATTTCCACAAAGTTTTTTACTTAAAGCTTGAGGGTAGCCACTCCCTCAGAGTAATAGCATTAGATGGCTCTCCAGCGGTTAGATCTGAAGTGATATGATTGGCGGCAACATCCATTCTCTCCCTCCACTTTTGCACTTGGATTCAGCTTCCAAACTCACAGGACCAATTTAAAGCAGCTGCTGTCACAATATGGAGCTCTCGGGAAGTTCAGCTCTGTGATGAATTCCCAGCTCACAAACTTTGGGTGGTTTTAGATTTTCCTAATATGATTTTAACTAGCGTTCCTTTTTATAACTTTCACTAGGATGGAAAATCTTAGGGAGGGACACCAAAAATGAAAAATGAAGAAAGTTTATATCTCTTTTTTCTATCATTTATTCATTCTTCTTTTTTGTTTCTTGGATAGTAATTCAGTTTTTCCAATCTGACAGCAGCAAATCTCCATAATTGTGTACAGGAGCATTGTGATTTGGTTTGAAATCAGGAAGTCTGGGACTCTGGCTCTGCCCTCTGCTTCTAGCTTCATTTGTGATCTGGGGCAAGATACTTTATTTTCTAGGTCTCAGTTGCTTATTTTTAAAATGAGGAAAGTGGGACTAGTGATCCTTAAATTTGAAATATGCAATAATACAATGAGTGCATAATTAAAAAATAAATGTTAGCAAAATGGAAAAGTAGTAATAATAAAATTGCATTTATGTAGCACTTGAAGATTTTTAAAGTACTTTAAAAACATTTGGATCTGGAAAGAACCATAGAGGACATCCAGTATAAGCTTATTTTTAAAATTTTATTTTTGGTTATTTGTTTTGTCCAGATCTACAAAGGAACCCACAATGAAGAACTTCCTCTTATCTATTGAAAACATGACTTTATCTATAACTTATACTATTAGAAAATTGTTCAGTGACATTGAGAGTTTAGATGACTTACCCAAAGTCATGCATCTAATACATGCATGAAGCAATTCTTGAACCCAGGTCTTACTGACTCCATAATTAGCTCACTGTTCAATAGACTATACTACCTCTCACTTTATAGATTCAGCAACTGAGGCTCAAAGAGATCTAGTAATCTACCCACAACAACATAGATAATAAGTGATGAAATTAGAATTCCAAGTCAGGTCTTTTCAGTCCAAATGAAGTATACCATTTATATTCTATTTTCACAAAAACTCTGATTAGTTATTATTTCTATTATTCTCCTCATCTTACAGGTAAGGAAACAGACTCAGAAGTCAAAGAATTTCTCAGGATTTCTTAGACATTCATTAAATATTCAAGGCAGGTCTTTCAGCCAGGTCTTCCACCCTACAGCTCCTGGGCTTTTCCTACTATATCAACTAAGTGTAATATACATGCATTCCTCATTATACAGAAGTTCAATCTAGTCATACTTATCAATAAAGGATCCATTACACTATACTATGCCTAATAATTCATTTTACATAATTCTTAGTTTCCCTAGCTCTAGTCTTCAGTTCTTTCATTTACTATTCCACATGAATCATGGGTTTTGTTTATTTTAGAAAAAAATTGCAAATTCAACAGTGACTTACGTGAGTGATATGGGGGACATTCACTTGCTATTTAATTAAATCCCCATTCATGTAAGCCTTTTTGGCTTACCCTAAGAATCTCAAATTGTTGGAGATTACTTGGAAAATATTGATCTTATAAACTCTCTTGGCAGATTAATTTAGCCATACTGGTCCTTCTAATGGTCTTCTGGGTTATTCTTTGTGAGTCTAAAGAGGGGGATAGAGAGTAGAGAGGACATTTGTCATTGGAGGAAAGACATTCAAAATGAGAGTTCTCTCTCTTTCATGATCTCCCAGAGTGCTATTTTATTGATGTGAATACCAAAAAAGGGATCACTAAATTGTCTTTCCCAAAGCATTCATTTCAAATCTATTATACATAAAAAGAAGTGGGTATGTGTGAAGTGATTTAGAGTGGGAAAGAAAAGACTGAAGGAGAAAAAAACAGAAATCAAGAACAAAATATAAAACCATACCAGTAAAATAATAGTTGTTGCCTTTGGGACATTGGGTGGTTGAGATTCATACTGTTTTTGACAGATGTCGTACCTTGCATTGTGATGTTCATTAGAACCCCAAAATCTTATCTCAAGGCATGTTAAGAGCTCTGATCCTATTTTATTGAGAATGCTTGATGTATAATCAATAGGAAGACACTTCTGTTCCCACTACAGGACCAGTGAATTGTTCTTAGCATGTACTCAGGCTCTCTGTGTATATGTATGTGTATATATGGGGGGGGTATTTTAATTAATGAAATGGTAGAGAATAGATGTAGAGATAACATAAAGTAAGCACAGTATAGTAATAATAATGTTGGATTTTGGAGTTAGTATTGTTTCCATCAAACTGACTTTGGAAGATCTGTCATCTGACACATTAAAGTATCTGCTCACAGGCACATCACTTGACCTCTATTCAGTTTTCTTACCTATAAAATGGGAAAAATAATGTCTGGTACCCAGAACAAATAATTATTATAAAACACACAAAAATTGGTGTCAATAAAGAAGACTTTAAACTTTAAAATGCTGTTTTAGGGCTAGATAGAATTATTGAGAGAATCCAGCTGACAATATAAATTCCTAGAATTTTTTCCTATTTTAAGGGCACTTATCCTTATTTTAAAAAGGCATAGTACAATGAATAGAAAGCCATATTCTAGGTCAGGAAGATTTGCATTCAAGTCTTCTTTCTCTCTCATGTTGACTATGTTACTGTGGTCAAGTCATTTAATTTCTCAATAGCCTAAGAAACATTTTAAGACTAAGTTTCAGAGCAACTACAGATCTGCACTGGTAGAGAGAATATCCTTACCCATACTCCTCTATGTCAGTGAAATCATAGATCAAGTACCAAAACAAATAACACAAAACTATTTAACTGGAGAGGAAACATGGAGTTTCAGTTCAAGAGTTCAAAGACCACATTTTAAAATCTGATTCTGCATTTGTGACATTAGACAGGCTACTTCTAATGTCTGCTTTCAGCTTTTTGTAAAATGATGGGGTAGGATGTTGGTTTCTAAATTTAATTTTAGCTCAAAATTCTATGATCCTATTCAATTTGAAATTCAACACACGTTTTTAATATGTGTTATGTACCAGGCACTGTGCTAGGCACTAGGGATATCAATAAAAAAAAAAAAACAAATTACTCCCCATTCTCGAGGAGTTTCCATCTTATTGGGTTTAAACAGCATTGAACTCAGTTACATAATTTTTAATACAAAATTATATCAAGGAACATTATTAACTGGGGAGATTAGAGAAGGACTTTTATAGGAAGTAACAGTTGAGCTGTGCTTTAAATCAGTCAATCAGTCAGAGAACAAACATTTATTAAGCATTTATTTTCTAGGCACAGTGGGATACAAAGAAAGCCTAATACGTATAGTTCCTTTTTACAAGGAGTTCAAAGTCTAATGAAGGAAATGATATATAATGAATAATATACAAACACGATATATACAGAATAAAATAGGAATCATCTCAGAGGGGAGGAGTAAAATTAAGGAGACTGAATAAGTCTCCCTATAGAAGAAAGGACTTTATTTGAGATGCAAAAGAAAGCAGGGGAGTCAAGAAACAGAAGTGAGGAATCTTAAAACAAGCTAATGATCCCAAAAAGACAGAGGTAAGAAGAGAGAATGTTCCAATTACCAGAGATAGTCTCCAAAGGCACAGAGGAAACAGATGAAGTATGGTGTCAATGAAAAAATCAGAAAGGTTATTTTGTCCAGAATGTATAATATTGAAGAAAAGTAATTTGAATTCAGTTTCAGAACATAGTCAAAAATCAGATGTGAATGGCTTTAAAATGGCAGGCAAAGGGATTTATAATTTTGTCTAGAGTGAATCAGGGAGCTTCTTGAGCAAGGAAGTAATGTGGTCAGTCCTATGCTTTCAGATTATTAATCTGTCATCTATGTGGATAGTGAATTGAAGTAGAGAAAGAGATTGGAAATAAGGAAAGTGACAAGGTAGAAATTGCAATATCTCATGTAAGAGAGAATAAGGACTTTAACTAAGATAGTAATAAAGAAGAGTATAGTAATGAGAAGTGATACAAAAATTGGTATCAATAATATTGATAAATGGATATGAGGAAGTGAAATAATAAAGAGGCAAGGATAAATCTGATGTTGAAAACCTGTGTAATAGGAAGGATGACTGTATCCTTGGTAAAAATGAGGCACTTGAAGCAGTTAGGTGGTACAAGGGATAGAGTACCAGCCCTGAAGTCAGGAAGACGTGAGTTGAAATCTGGACTCAGCCACTTAACAAATATTTCCTAGCTGTGTGACCTTAGGCAAGTCACTTAAACCCAATTGCCTCAGCAAAAAAAAAATATTAAAAAATGAAGGGGGAATATGGGAGGAAAAATGATGAGTTTGATTTGGAGCATAGTGAGTTTAAGATGGGCAGCAAATATCAAGGTGCAAATATCCATCAATTATTTGGAAACACTGGACTGTGACTTGGTAGAGAGATGAGTGCTAGATATATAGATTCAGAAGTCATTTGAATAGAGGTTGTGATTGAACTTTTGTTGTTGTTGAGTCTCAGTCATGTCTTAAGTCCTTGTGACTCCATTTGTTTTTTTCTTGGCAAAGATGCTAGTACAGTTTGTCATTTCCTTCTGCAGATTATTTTGCATAAGAGGAAACTGAGGCACAAATGAATTTTTGGGAGGATATAAATATAAGAGACAGAATGACATAGATAGAGACAGAGAGAAAAGGTCCCAATGCAGAGTTCTTGATTCCACTGGCACCTAGGGAATAGGACATAGATAAGGGTCTAATATCTATGTATCTATGCATCTATCTATCCAGTATATATACACATGTTCATAAAACACATAGCTTTATAAAACTTAAGGCCTATATAAATGTCAGTTATTTTCATTATTTGCTTTCGTCTCATTCCATCTCATCCTATTGATCTCATTTTATCTCATCCACAGAGGATGAATGATCCTCTATTATTATTATTATTTAACTTTTATTTGCACAAGTGCATAGAATAGCATTTTTCCAATTGATCATCATCATCATCATCATCATTTTGCAAAGGAGAATGAAAGGCACTAGACAGTCATGAGAAAAACTGAAAAGATCAGTTTCCCAAAACCTCAAAGAGGAAAGAATATTTTAAGTAGAGAGTGTGGACAAAAGTCTCAAATTCTACAGATAGGTCAAGAAGGATCAGAACTGGGAAAGAATTCTTGCATTTAGCAATTAAAAGATTGTTGGTAACCTTGAAGAGGGAAGTTTCAGGGGAATGATAGGGTCAGAAGTCAGGAGTTGAGAAATGGATAAACAATAAGGAAATGGAAATAATGCATTTAGACCTTTTTTCCCTAAGAATTGGCTGCAAGGGAGGAAAGACATTGAACAACAACTTTCAGGGAACATAAAATCAAGAATTTTTTTAAAAGAGTCTGGAGAAGTGTGAATATTTGCAGGAAGCAGGGAAATATCCACTGGGAAAGTAGCTATGTGCAATTGTAAAGAGAAAGGATGATTGAAAGAGTGAGCTCCAGAAAGATTTGGGTGGGAATGGGATCAAGGACACAAAGAAGGGGTTGTACTTCTCAAAGAAAAGCATAATCTCTTTTTCTAAGATAGGAGGCTAGCATTGGTAGTTCTGAAGAGAATATGAAGTATTCTAAAAGAAAAATTACTTTGTCAAAGTACAAAAAATTTACAATAATGGCAAAGAGTTGATGATAATTATTCCAATGGCACAAAATCATATTTTGAAATTCTTTTCTAAAAAGGTGAAAAATTTTAATCGAACTGCTTTTTTCTTTGGATTTAATACTTACTATTATAACTAATTTCTTCATATTAAGACTCATAAAATAATATTTTCATGTGAGTTTTTCTTCATAAAATCTTGTCCCAAGGCAACTAAGAAATCTTCTGAGTGTGCAAATAGTCAAACCCAGGCTCAGAGCACAGAGATAAAACATGCTTTATAGGAGCATTCATTAAAGTACTAGACAGAATACAAAAAGCAGCAACAGGGAGCTTTCTTCTAAAAGCTTTTAATACAGCCCTTTCCAAGATCCATTAAATCCACTCCTCTCTAAAACCTCTTACCATTTTCATTCATTGATTACTGCCGAACCCCTTTTTCCATCCAAATAAGGCCCACAGTAATTAATCACTGTTCAATAGTCCATGAAGAGACTGTTGGTACCAAAACAAACTTATCAGAACAAAGTAAAATGGTTATAACAGAATCTAAATTCAAAACAAAGAAATGACGTGCAATAGGCATTATGCCAAAAACAAACAAAAAAAGGTATAAAGCATATGTTAAACATCAAAAAGGAGTCAGCATAGTATAGTAGAAAGAGTACCACATTTATTACATGACCTGGCATCAACCCACCTTTTAAGCTTCATATCTGTAGAAACTTAATCTCTTTATGCCTCAGTTTCTTCATCTGCAAAATGAGTGAGTTGGACTAGATTTAGACCTTATTTTCTCATTAAGATTCCCAAAAAGAAATTAAAATAACTAATCATGGCTCTGAAAACAGGATGTGAAAAGGCACATTCCCCACTTTGCTGGTTTTTGATTGGCCCGGTTTTTGTAGAATCTGATTTGACTTAAGAGGAGCTGATTTAAAAAAAAAAAAAAAAACTTGCCCTAAAGGTTTCTTCAATAAAGGAAATTATCCCTTTGTAATATGAATGATCTTGTACTTCCTTAACTTAAATGTTTGGCCATCTGATCAGCCACAGTTGGACACACTGTACATTGACCTCAATATGGTTATATTATTTTGTTTCTCATTTTTGTTTTTACAAAATGCTAACATATTAGATGATGCTAAAAAACCTTTCATTTTTTTAAAATGTGAAACTATTTTAACAAAGCAGCATAAAGCAGCAGCAGCATTTGAATCCATCTATAGATTCCATTGGAGAGCTAGGTGACTCAGTGGATAGACCACTGACTGACCCTGGAGTTAGGATAACCTGAGTACAAATTCAGCCTCAGATGCTTTACTAATTATGTGTCCCTGGGCAAGTCACTTAACCCTGTTTGCCTCAGTTTTCTCACCAGTAAAATGAGCTGGAGATGGAAATAGCAAACCATCCTAGCATGTGTACCAGTAATCTCCAAATGAGATCATAGAGAGTCAGAGTCTATTTGAGTCCTAACTCTGTTATTTACTAGCCATCTCAACATGAATAAGTCATTTTCCCTCTCTTATCCTGTTTCCTTCTCTGTAAAATGAGGAAAGCAGGACTGGCATTGTTTCTAAGACCTTTTCAACTCTAGGTTTACAAAATGAGAAGTTTTTTTTTAAAAAAATGTGACTTTTGGGGCATCTAGGTGGCACAGTGGATAGAGCGCCAGCCCTGAAGTCAGGAGGACCTGAGTTTAAATCTAGTCTCAGATTTAACATTGCCTAGCTGTGTGACCCTAGGCAAGTCACAACCTCAATTGCCTCAGCAAAAAGCAAAAAATAAAAATAAAAAAATGTGACTTTTTCTAACATGCGTTTTCAGTATCCTAAAGTCTTTCTGTTTCTTTCCTTGCAAGTTCTCAGACAGAAATTCCAGAGTAACCCTTTACTCTTCCATTTCCAAAAACATATTTTTCTTATTTTTACATTACTTATATTTCCCCAAATACCTTTCCTTTATCTGCTTCTGAAGAACTGTATTTTCTAAGGAAGAGTTAAAAGGGGAGGGGGAAGAGTAGCAGTTCAGCAAAACTAATACATCCAAATATTTGACATCATAGGAAGTTTTCCACACTCACCATTTTCCATTTCTGCAAAAAATTGGAGAAGAGGTGACTTCTCATATTACTTTTCTGGAGATGGAGCTTAGTTATTAAAGTTTCCAGCATTCACTTTGGGTTGTTTGTTGTTCTTACTTAATATATAGCTTTTTCTCATTTTGCTTGTTTCATTTTGGTGGTAATTCATATAAGTGTCCTGATAATTCTCTTTAGTCAAAATAACCATTGTTCCTTGTAGCACAGTAATATTACATTTATGTAACACAATTCATTTAGCCAATCAATATGCATCTACTTAGTTTCCATTTCTTACAACAAAAAAGAAGTATTTCTATAAATATTTTTGTATATATGAGACCCTTTTTTTGTCAACATCTCTTGATATATCAATGGTCCAACTTAAACCCAAGTTGAGACCACTTTTTCTGCTCAATCAATATAGACATTGAGATACCTAATGGATAATTTATAGAATTGGTACAAAATGCAAACATAGCAAACAAAACTTGATTAATTTTTCTGAAAGGAGCTTCTTGACAGAATGACTATTATATTCTGCCTTTCTTTGTGTTCCTGGAGCTTATCATAGTGCCTGGCACTTAATAAATTCTAGTGGATTGATTACTTCACTTAATAAATGTTAGTGAATTGACTACTTCACACATAATAAAAAAGAAAAGGGGTGTTTATATTTTTTTTGTTTTTTTTTCTGTTTGTTTTTTGCTGGGAGACTGCACAGGTAGGTTAGTAGTGTGACATTCTAGACACAGCAGGGTGAAAATTTGGAAGGTGTTTTTAAAAGATCTTGGGTGAGGTAGTACCTAAATGCTTGAAGGTTCATGAGTCAGGTATTTTAGTACTCATAAATGCAAGAATGCAGCTCCCTCATTATGGTCTCATGTGCATATGATGGTGACTCAGGCATACAGTGGGCTGTTTCTCCTGGTCAAAATCCCAAATATCCTGGATCTCTGCCCTTAGTCTGATTGCTATTGCTGGACAGGTGACAGATTCACTGAGATTGAGTGGGAATTTTAGAAGTAATTAATCAGCAGACTGTGACCTCCCCTTTTGAACCACAGGGGCATTGTCATTAGATATGTTTGCTAATCTTTCTTACCCAGATTAAATAAAGTTGGCTGTGTTCATAGTATATTAACAATGGTATATTAACTAAAATACTAACTATTGTTATTATTATGGCATTCTACTATAATAATAGTCAAGGTAATAATAGAAACAAAATTTATATAGGATCTGGGTTTATAGAGGACTTTCAAAAAATCTTTGAAATAGGCAGTGTAACATTATCTTCCCTTCACAGATAAAGATACTGAGGTTCAGAGAGGTTTAGTCACTTTCTCATGGTAATTTAGCAAAAGAAGGATTGGCTAACTTTGCCTTCAGGCAAAATTCTGACTCCTAAAGCCATTTTTCTCATATCAATCTGTTTCTCTGCTCAACACAGGGCACTGTCATCTACTCTACTTCTTTGTGTAAATATAATATTGAAAGCAAGATTTCCTCTGAAAATCCTTTACTATTAATCCAACAGGGGACAATTAAGAGTTGACTAAGAGGCTTTTATATCTTTTTATGAGGAATGGAAATCTAAGCAATAATATTATAAATTTATATTCCACTCTATTTTAAATGGGCAAATAAATGTATCCTTTCTTAGTTCCTCTCTTCCACAGCTAGATTTTTGGTCTTTATTCTTTAAATTAGGATACTTACTGGATATGAAAATAGGATTTTCTACAAAGATGTTACTGTTCTTCCTATTAATTTATCAAACAAAAGTCATAATCTTTTTATGATATTATAGGAATCAGTTGTGATGTAATAAGTAGGAAGATTATGATTCACACAAAAGGTGTGGATTTTCTTCTAAAATCATGACCATTATTTTAAAACATTAGTCATAGGGTATTAAAAACTTTAAAAAAGAGAGCAGTTTTGTGGATAGCTTGCTGGGTTAGTAGTCAAAAAAGGGAAGGGAAGGAGGAGAAAGCAAATACTTATTAAGTACTTTCTATGTGCCAGACACTATGCTAAGCACTCATTGGTTCTTTACAACAACTCTTTTAAGGTGGGTAATATCATTGACCCCATTTGAGGGGGAAAACTGAGGCAAATAGAGAGGTTAATTAACTTGCTAGAGTCATGGCTAGCACCAGGTCTGAACTTGGGACATATTAACTCATGGCACAGAATTCTACCCACTGTCACTTAGCAACAATACTGTGACCCAGAACAAGTCTTTTAACCTCTTAGTACTAGCACTCTTTAAGTCTATAAATTGTAGAGCAGGTGCCCATCTGTGCTGGTAGAGAGATTATCCACATCTGGAGCTCATTATCCCAATGCATTCATAGGTCCATTAAAAACAACAACAACAATCCTCAAACATAATTGAGATAATTTCAAATGTCTTACTCAATGAAATTCCTATTAATCTGTGTTCTGATAGATGTGGCTACTCCACTGCTTCAAAACAGTTTATAACACATCTATTCCTGCACATCCAGTATGATTCTCATCTGTTTAGTAACATAAATCTACCACATCTTATTTACCATAAATTTTACCTGAATTTCCTTGAAATTGTATGGATGCTACTGGCAGATAACAATGTTCACTGCTTATCCTTCATTCTTGCTACTTAATTCATCATTTTTTCTTTCTGATCATGCATCTCTCTGATAACATCATTCACATCATTTCTCCTAAGCTTTCCCTCATTTGCCATGTGCCATTGTTTGCACAGGTCCACCATGTGCTTTTCCAATATCTTATATGTCATCTAAAGATCCAATATTGTATATGTCATCAGTTCTTCAGAGACTATGGCTCACTTCCATAAAACACCCAAAGAATATTACTGTTAAAAAAGATGAGGTCTTTCTTTCATGGAGAATTTTGAAGGCATTATCAGTAATTATCAAAAGCAAACCAGCCTACTCTCCTTCTCCTGTTCAATGACAAACTCAGCTGATCATCCATTTGCATTATCTGTCAAAATAACAACCACCATCCTTGACTACAGTATGGCCAAAGTATTTTATTTATCTTATAAAACTGATTACAGGGAGCTACTCCTTGAAATCCCAAAGTTGAATTATGGCCCCAAGAACTCAGACTGAACAGAGCAAAGCTTTTTTACTTTAGGAAAAAAAAATCAAATGTATAATGAATAGGGTTACAAAAGCTATATACAGTGATTATCTATATATTATCATTTGTCTATCTTGAAATAGGCATTGTAAAAGTCCAATAGTCAAAGGCGACAAATGAGTCAAGGAGGATAAGGTCTGAAAAAGTTCCCTGGATTTAGCATTTAAGCGATTAGTGCTCACTTTGGAAATATAGCTTCAATTGAATGATGAGGGCAGAAGCCAGATTTTAATAGCCCAAATTCTACTGCATGATTATTAATATCATATAGGGGTCTCTGTAAAGTTGTGATACTTGAAAGGGTCAGTACTATCATTCACAAAAAAATATCATTCCTAATGATAAGTAGAAGATTTTGGTTCCAAAACTAAATATACTGCTGGCCAACCAAGTTGTTTCAATTGTATACTAGGGAAAATAACCAATTCTTATGATTTTCCATAAGGAAAATTTGAGATTCCCATTCTTTGACTAGTTTAAAGATCTCTTGGGTAGCATGGAGCAGGGTGAGGAGGACTTTACTGGTAATCTAGAAAACCTATTTCTAGTCCAGTCTCATTGTGACTTTCAGTAATAATAACAATAGCTAGCAGATACTATGCCACACTTAATAAATATCATTAAAGATAATTTAAATCTTTGAGTTTGTTTCCTATTGTTTTTGCTCTTGTTTAGCATTTCATTCATGTCTGTTCTTTCTTCCTGATATTTTGACTGGGGCAGCTAGGTAGCACATGGTTATAGTTCTGGGTCTGGAGTCAGGAAGACTCAGCTTTCTGAGTTCAAATCTAGCCTCAGACAAAATTAAAATGACTGAACAATAACAATAAAGCAATAAGAAATGATAAGATATGGTATCAGAAGAGGGCGATACGATTTTAGTAAGAGAGAAACCTTGCTATATCGGGACCTTGGATGCAGTATCAGTATTGTGGAAGCATACAAGGGCTGACACTAGTTGCAAGAGTATTCTTGCTAAGGCCAGCTACTGGGTTCACTCAACTTTTTCTGTGATTGACTAACTGTGGTTGGATCACATTAGATGTCCTTACCAGAAGAAGGCAGCCAAGATGGAAAGCATCTTCTGCTGTGTGTAATTCAGCCATTTCAAGAGTCCTTCAGGGATCCAAGTTTATTCCCCATGTCATGTGTTCCAGATGAATAGTTCTTCCAACAATTTTGTCTCTTTTGATGATGATCAGTCCTACTAAAAACAAGATTCCAAACTCCTATAAAAACTTTTTTCTATACTCCTTTGCCACTTGCAGTGGCACAATCAGGGGAGACTAAACAAAAATAAACTATACATTTCCTAAAGCTGTTGATTTCAAATTGATCTTAATAATGATGAGCTTCAGGGTTCAGGAGAGCAGTGAGCTTAGCAACATTTGGTAGGTGTTTTATTGTTTTGTTTTAAATTCCATTCATGTAATTGTGTGATGTGTGTATGTCAATTCTGTGACAAGAAGAAAAACATATAAGCATGGTTGCTGTTTTGCGCAGTTTCATCCATCTATCCATCCGTCCATTCATCCATCCAATCATCCATACATCTATCTACCTATCTACCTATCTATCTATCTATCTATCTATCTATCTATCTATCTAGTGTCAAATCCATTATCCTGAGATCAAGTGACTAGATAGCAGACACATATAATAAGTGCAAAAAGGGAAATAGCTTTATGAGTGAATGAAAGCTCAATACTAACACTTGAAAAAATCTACAAAATCCTTAACAGTGAGCCACTTAACTGGCTTCCTGATTTCAAGCATAGCACTGTATCCACTGCACCATGCACCATGTTAACACTACTCCATGATAGTGTCTTGGAGTTGAAGAATAGGACAGTGATTCTCATAACCTGGAAGTGCAGCATTAACTCAGTAATTTTTCCCATTTGGACTGGCACACAGTATCACCATGAGGTTGGAATCTCCCTAATTCTGAAACTGATGACCAATACTACCTGTGGCAAAATCCATCTATAAATTGGGGATTAAAAAATCTCTTCTAGAGAAATTTGGAACTACGTCCAAATTGTGTACACCATTTGATCCAGCAATGTTTCTACTGGATCTATATCCAAAGAGATTATAAAAAAGGAAAAAGGACCCATATGTGCAAAAATGTTTGTGGCAGCCCTTTTTGTAGGCTGGAAACTGCCATCTGAATAAGTTATGATACATGAATATTACGAATGTTACTGTTCTATAAGAAACGATCAGCAGGATGATTTCAGAAAGGTCTGAAGAAATTTACATGAACTGATGCTAAGTGAAGTAAGTAGAACCAAGAGAATATTGTATACAGCAACAAGAAGATTACATGATGATCAACTCTGATGGACATGGCTCTTTTCAATAATGAGGTGATTCAGGCCAATTCCAATAGACTTGTGATGGAGAGAGCCATCTGTATCCAGAAGGAGAACTGTAAGGGGTAAATGTGGATAACAACATATGATTTTCACCTTATTGTTATTGTTGTTTGCTTTTTTCCCCTTTTTGATCTGATTGTTTCTATGCAGCATGATAAATGTGTAAATATGTGTAGAAAAATTGCATATTTAACAGATATTAGATTGCTTGCTGTCCGGGGGAAGGGGAGAGGAAAAGGGAGGGAAAAAATTTGGAGTTCTGGGTTTTTGCAAGGCTGACTATTGAAGACTATCTTTGCATGTGTTTTAAAAAAATAAAAGGCTATTATTAAAAAAAGAAAAAGAAAAAATATCTTCTACTTTATGGGGTTTTTATATCATGATGTAATATATTTGAAAGTACTTTGTAAAATATTCATTATAATAAATACTAAGATTCATTAATCAATGAAAAGCAAATTTCTGCAAGTATGTTATCTATCTCATCCACTTGTAAAAGAGTAGAGAATAAATAAATCTATACCAATCTCAGGATTTCATAAGGTCCTAGAGGCATCCACCTACAATTTTCATCGATAGAATCATAGAATCGGAAAATTAAAGACATTTCAGGATACATCTAATCCAACCCATAGCTTGAAGAAATTTCTGCTAAAACACATAAATAATCATTCTGCTTTTGCTTAAAGTCTCTGCTTCATTAAGTGGGAAACCAACCACCTCTCAAGACAAATTTTGACACTTATTCTTGTTATTGTTGGTCAGTTCTTTCACTCATGTCCAATTCTTTATGACTCCATTTGGTGTTTTCTGGGCAATGATACTGGAATGGTTAAACAGAACTTCAGTTCTGTTTAAAGATCAGAAAATTAAGACAAACAAGATTAAGCAATTTACCTAGGATCACAGAGCTAGTGTCTGAGGCAAGATTTGAGCTCAGGAAAGTGAGTCTTGCTGATTTCAAGCATAGCACTGTATCCACTGCACCATGCATTTTCCTTCCTTATGTTTTTAAACATTTCTAATTTTTGAGATTTTTCCTGACATCATGCCTGAACTTAATTCTTTACAACTTTCATTCATTGCTCCTGGATCTGCCTTTTGGGTCCCAAAATAATTCTACCTAACAATACTTCAAGTCCCTAAGATTGCTATATTCTTGGAACGTTTCTTTTTCAGGGCAAACATTCCTAGTTCTTTTTGACTTCTCCTTAGATGGCATGAATTCAAGATCCTTTACTATCTTGGCTATTGATAATCTCCTGAAAAATATATATATAATAAACTATGCATGGAGGTAGACACAATACTCCAAATAAAGTCTAATAAAACAACAATATATTGGGATTATTGCCTCCTTATTCCTAGAAGCTACAACATTTGCTTTCTAGTCATCCTCCTAATCTTCATCCCATTGAGGCCTTTGCTCTGCTCCTAGCCTCTGACTCTGATAGGTGAGCTTTTGGTTAATTCTGCCCAGCTTCTCTACACTATTTCTCAGCAATCTTCACACCCCATGCCATCTCATTTATATCACCTTCTTTTCAACCAGTTGTCTTTTCCTTATTAGAATTTGAGCTTCTTCAGAACTGAGACTGTTATTTGCTTTCACTTGTATCTCCAGTGCTTAACAAAGTATCTGACACATAAAAAAATTACTGTTTGTCTCCCTCCATCCACCTATCAATCAATTCATCCATCAATGATTTATCTATCTTTCAATCCACTTACTCACTTATTCATTCACCTACTATCTATCTATCTAGTACTTTTTTATTTTTTTATTTTTTGCTTTTTGCTGAGGCAATTGGGGTTAAGTGACTTGCCCAGGGTCACACAGGTAGGGAATGTTAAGTGTCTGAGATCAGATTTGAACCTAAGTCCTCCTGACTTCAAGGCTGGTGCTCTATCCACTGCGCCACCTAGCTGCCCCTTCTATCTAGTACTCTTTTTTTTTTTTTTTTTTTAATAAAGCTTTTTATTTGTATAACATATGTATGGGTAGTTCCCCAGCATTGATCTTTACAAAGCTTTTCATTACAAATTTTACCCCCAGTCCCTTCCCCTCCCCTAGATGGCAGGAAGTCCACTACATGTTAATAATGTTGAAATGCTTGAGAAGTTATGCAAGAAAAATCCTATCTACAAGAAAAAAAAAGAATCAGAGAAAGGCAACACAATGCAAGCAAATGTCAATAGAGATCATGAAAATGTTATGTTTTGGTCCATATTTCATTTCCCTCTCTCTGGGTGTATATGGTTTTCTTCAGTGAGCAATTGGAACTGGTTTGAGACAATTCTTTGTTGCAGAGAGCCATGTCCATCAGAATTGATCATCATGTAATACTGTTGTTGCCGTGTATGATGATCTCCTGGTTCTGCTCGTTTCACTCAGCATCAGTTCATGCAAGTCCCTCCAGGCCTCTCTGAAATCGTCCTGCTGGTCGTTTCTTACAGAGCAATAATATTCCATAACATTCATATGCCATAATTTATTCAGCCACTCTCCAATTGATGGGCATCCCTTCAGTTTCCAGTTTCTAGCCACTACAAAAAGGGCTGCCACAAACATTCTTGCACAGGTGGGTCCCTTTCCCTCCTCTAAGGTCTCTTTGGGATATAGGCCCAGTAGAAACACTGCTGGGTCAAAGGGTATGCACAGCTTGACAACTTTTTGAGCATAGCTCCAAATTGCTCTCCAGAATGGTTGGATCCGTTCACAGTTCCACCAACAATGTATTAGTGTCCCAGTTTTCCCACATCCCCTCCAACATTCATCATTATCTTTTCCTGTCATTTTAGCCAATCTGACAGGGGTGTAGTGGTACCTCAGAGTTGTCTTAATTTGCATTTCTCTGATCAATAGTGATTTGGAGCAACTTTTCATATGACTAGAGATGGTTTTAATTTCATCATCTGAAAATTGTCTGTTCATATCCCTTGACCACTTATCTATTGAAGAGTGGCTTGAATTCTTATATATATGAGACAATTCTCTATATATTTTAGAAATGAGGCCTTTATCAGAACCACTGAATGTAAAGATGATTTCCCAATTTGATGCTTCCCTCCTAATCTTGTCTGCATTTGTTTTGTTTGTACAGAAACTTTTTAACTTAATATAATCAAAATTATCCATCTGGTGTTCAATTAGGAGTTCCAGGTCTTCTTTGGACATAAATTTATTCCATCTCCACAGGTCTGAGAGATAAACTATATTATGTTCCTCTAACTTGCTTACAAAGTCCCTCTTTATATCTAGATCATGAACCCATTTAGATCTTATCTTGGTATGTGGTGTTAGGTATGGGTCAAGCCCCAATTTCTTCCACACTAGTTTCCAATTTTCCCAGCAGTTTTTGCTGAATAGTGAGTATTTATCCCAAAAGCTGGGGTCTTTGGGTTTATCGAACACTAGATTGTTAAGGTTATTGCCTAGATTGTCCTGATAACCTATCCTGTGCCACTGATCGACTGCTCTATTTCTTAGCCAGTACCAAACGGTTTTGATGACTGCTGCTTTATAATATAGTTTTAGATTTGGTACAGCAAGGCCACCTTCATCTGCCTTTTTTTTCATTAATCCCCTTGGAATCCTTGACCTTTTGTTCTTCCAAATGAACTTTGCTACTATTTTTTCTAGATCTGTAAAATAATTTCTTGGGAGTTTGATTGGTATGGCACTAAATAGGTAGATTAGTTTGGGTAGTATTGTCTATCTAGTACTCTTAATGGAATCAATAATTACATCAAGTTTTTCAGCTACTACATAATACTACATAATATCCAGAAAATCCACTAATTCCCTTTCCCCAAATTTGTTCAAAACAACTGATATCTACCCCTGCCTCCCTCCAGCTTATATGTGTAAACTTGAATTTTTGTCTCCAAATGTAAGATTTTACATTTATCTCTATTAAATTTCACCTCATTTTATTCAACCCAATATTAAATTTCAGGGGGAAGCTCAACCAAATTACCAGAATCCCTAAAACTATCTTACTTCACCAAATAGGTCTCACACAATTCTCTTATTTTTCCCTTCTGGATGTGTTTCAACTTTTCTCACTTCAGCATCATGTCTCCCCTGCTGTCTCACCCTGGAACCTCCATCACTTTCTAGGACTTTCTCACCTTAGAATATCCATCATTCTGATCTCCTTTCATTGTCTAGTTCTTCCTGGAATCTCCATTTAAGAGTTTTTTTTTTTAAACATGTTAAATATTTATTAAATCCTATATGTATACATATTTATACAATAACCTTGCTGCACAAGAAAAATCAGATCAAAAAGGAAAAAAAATGAGAAAGATAATAAAATGCAAGTAAACAACAAGAAAAAGAGTGAGAATGCTATGTTATGATCCACACTCAGTTCCCACAGTTCTCTCTCTAGGTGTAGATGGCTCTCTTCATCACAAGACCATTGGAACTGGTCTCAATCATGAAATGCAATCATTGCAACAGCAGAGTCACCATCCATCAGAACTGATCATCGGACAATCTTGCTATTGGTGTGTACAATGATCTCCTGGTTTTGCTCATTTCACTCAGCATCAGTTCATGTAAGTCTCTCCAGGCCTCTCTTTTTTCTGTATATAGTCACAAAATCTGGGCCTGGGACCCAGAGTTTTTGCACCCAGAGCAATAGTGTGTCATCCCCACATCTCTGATCTTTACTAGGAGACAGGGAAGGAGACCCAGTGGGCTTCTCCCAGTTTTTTCACTATCCTGAAAGCAGCATGGGGATCCTTCCATCCAGGGGGACAATGATAAAATTAGCTCCTTCCATCCAGAGTCAGCCCCCTCATGTGTTCACCTGCTCTCTATAGGCCTTAATTCTCTGGCTGTCACACCTAAATATAGTGTGGTTCTTATGGCTTCTTCAGCACACTCTGGGGAAGGGCTCATTCTGCTTTTTGGGAAGAGAGGTATCTTCATGTCCTTCAAAAACAAGATAATTCTTGGGAAGAAATGAGACCTGGAATCAGAGCCCTGTTGTCCTTAGGAGATAGGTTTGGTTGACTTGCTACAACTGAAGATTTTTATTTTTATTTTTTTTCCTTTAATAAAGCTTTTTATTTGCAAAACATATGAGTGACCTTTCAACATTGACCTTTGCAAAAAAACTTTTTTTCCCAAGCTTTTCCTTTCCTTCCCCCCACCCCCCACCCCCCACCCCTAGATGACAGGTAATCTAATACATGCTAGATAGGATAAATTATATGAGAAATACAATACATGTATACATATCTATACAGTTATCTTACTGCACAAGAAACATCAGATCTAGAAAGAGAAGAAGAAAAAAAAAACAACCTAAGAAGGAAAACAGAATGCATGGAAATATTCACAGAAAGCGTTAAAATGCTGTGTTGTGGTTTACTCTCAGTTCCCACAGGCCTCTCTCTGGATGTATATGACTATCTTCATCACAGCACAATTGGTTTGAATCACATCATTGTTGAAGAGAACCATGTCCATCAAAATTGATCATCATATAGTCTTGTTGCTGTGTATAATGTTCTCCTGGTTCTGCTGATTTCACTCAGCATCAGCATCCATTTAAGAGTTAGCCAACTTTCATTTCCTTTGATTTACTCTCACCACCACCACCACCACCACTGACCCATACCCCTCAAATCATTCTAGTAAACTCCTTGAAGGCGGGAACCATGTTTCTTTTTAGAAAATAGCTTGGCACAATAACTAATATATAGCAATCATTTGATAAATAAAAATTTCCTTGCCTTGCCTTGCTTTTTGATGGTCATTCATCTCTGAAAAACTAGATTAAAAGCCTGAGGAAACCTTACTTCATATAGGTAGTCTACAGGCAAATCAGAGGGGAAAGGATATTGAGTTAGCAAGAGGTATTATCTTTATAAGCCACAGAACAATTGCTTAGCTTTCTTGATAGTGGTAATATAGAGATAGTTGGAAAAGATTAAAGCTGGAAGTCCTCTAGGTCCCTGTTTTAAAGCTGATCCTGTTCTGTCAAGGACAGCTGGACTCTCAGAGAAAATATGGAGGAAACGTAGAGTAGGAATATCTTTCATCTATTCTCCAGGGATGTAAATGTTGTCCAAATGTATGCCACGAACTCAGTTCAGTGGATTTTAAGCTCTTGGGACACCAAGATTGAAGGGAGAAATGCTATTCTGAATAGCATTACAAGTAACCTGAAGCTCCTCAATTCTCACTGGGATGAGGTTTTTAAAAAGCTAACTCTCCATCCAGTTTCATCCAATTAAGGAGTAGCACTATCTTCTCTGGAGGGTACAGAAAACTCTACTTTGGGGCTTAAGGCATGAATTATCATTATTGGAGAAAGTACAAAAAAAGCAAAAATTGTGGATTCAATGGGTAAAATTGGATGGAGAAATGTGTATGCCATCCATCATTTTAGAATTTCTTTGGTTTCACACATTGGTCAAAGCACAAAAATCATTTAATGCCATTTCTGGGGACAATCTGTTTTGTACAAGATGCCAGTGAGCATTCCATTTCTGACAAAATTTGACTCTTGGCATCAAAGTACAAATAGCATTGAGTTCAGGGCAGCAGCGATTTATGCACCAATGCTTCTTCATGAAGTTTCTTCTTCCTTTTAGATCAGCTGTTCACCCAAAAATCAGTATTGCCTGAACTTGTCATATCACATGATTCTGTTCACAGACAATCCCTGAGATTCACAGCATTTCCCTAGTGTCACATCGGCATGTCATGCTGGCTGCAACTTCTGTACTTTTTTTTTCTCCAACGATATTTTAATGGGCAAACTTGAGTTATATATTTCCCAATTTCAAACCCTTCAGCATTGACAGTCCAAAACTCCTGAGGATATGAGCTAATGCAAAAGACTCTGGTAGTGGTGAGCATCCTTAGCTCTGGTCTATCAGTGTCAAGTCCTCAAACTCTTGAGAAATAATTTTACTTATTAAAACACATTTTCCCTCAAAACTACTGGAGGAAAGACAAAGCTCTCAGTGACCTCTCAGGAAAAAATATTGAATTAAGGAGAAGAGCCTATATAACCCTTCTATTTTAAAATTGAGTGAAAGTATAATTAATGTAGAGTAGGCAGGCACTCTCCCCTTTCATTCATAGCTCTGAATTATTGAACTGGGACTATACCTTGGGAATATGTAGCAAATACATTTCTTTTTTTCCCTCTCAAGTAAAAGTAAGATTGGCACTGGTAACAGGTTGGATTATGGTTCAGAGCACACATTTGTTGATTTTGAGAAACATCCAAGTCCCACAGAATAAAGTGGGGCAAGGTAGAAAGAGCACTGAACTTTGAACTAGGAGACCTTGATAATAGACCCTAGTTCTGAATGAGCTAAGTCTCTAAACCCCAATCTGTTAATATGCTAAATAGGGATAGGATGCTTTGTACCAACTCTCTGAAAGGATTACCATGAAGGACAAATGAAATGGTGAATATAACATGATTTGTAACTTTAATGTACTATCTGTGATTTATTTTCACTTTTCCAATATTTTTTTCTATTTAATTGACCCTGATTTATGAATATTGTTATAATGCTTTCACTAGCAATGTTTGAGTAGCCCCAGGGAACACATATAATAGGTTGAAAAAGAGAGGGTAGATTTACTATAGTTAAAGATCATATTTGATTTAATGACTTACCCAGTTTCAAATCTCAGCTTAGTCACTTATTTGTTTTATTACCTTGAACCAGTCACTTGGTCTGTTCTAGAGATCAATTTCCTCTTTTATAAAAGGAGAGAATTGGGCTCAATAACCTCTAAGGTCTTTCTCAGATATGAACCTATGATCTCATCATAGATAAGAAACTATTAGCAAACCCTTAGTGTACTTAGTATCTTAGTGTTTTTGCTGTGAAGTTTGTTGGCAGGCCTTTCTTATGCACCTGGCTCCTTTTTTTGCTATTATCCTCATACCTAGACTTTCTTATCCTGAAAAAAATAAAAACATTTCACTTTACCCTGTCATTTACTCTAATTCTTTTAGATCACTGGATTCCTTGAAATGGCTGAGTTTTTTTCCATTCCAAACTTTCTTACTTCCTTGGAACTTGGTAGGCACTTTATAAATGCTTATTCTCTTCCTTTCCTTTCCCACTCACTTTAAAGTCATATGTTTTAATAATAATCTTTGTCTTTCCATTTTAGATATTTCAACTCAGGGAAAGATATGATCTGGAAGAGAATTCATCACTGGAGATAAAGGAATGGTATACCCATCATTTATAACTTAGTGGGGCACATAATCAGGAAAAAAGCATTTTACAGGATATAGATAGTATTACAAGAGGCGAAATGAACAATCTCATTACATGAAATTAAAATGTTTGCACAAACAAAACTAATGTACAAAGAAAACCAAAAATTGAAGGAAACAAAGGGAAAAACCTTTTTACAGCAAGTTTCTCTATTAATTGTTTCATTTCTCAAAAATATAAAACTGAACCAAATTTATAAATTTAAGAGCCTTTTTCTAATTGATAAATGGTAAAAGGATATGAACAAGCACTTTTAAGTGAAATCAAAGCTATTAATAATCATAAGAAAAAATAATTTTCTTACTTGTTTTTTATTCAGTAATCTTCAATTGTGTTTGACTCTTTATGACTTCATTTGGCATTTTTTTTGGCAAAGATCCTAGAGTGCTTTGCTATTTTCTTCTCCAACTCATTTTAGAGAGTAGGAAACTGAGGCAAACTTGGTTAAGTGACTTGCCCAGGATCACACAACCAACAAGTATCTGAGACCAGACTTGAACTCAGGAAAATGAGGCTTTTTTGCTTCCATTGTGTTAATTAACTATCCATTAATAATTAGAGAAATGCAAATTTCAAAAACTTTGAGGTACTACTTCATACCTATGAGATTGGCTAATGTGACAGAAAAAGAAAATGACAAATGCTGAAAGGGATGCAGAAAAGTAGGTGATGAGGTTGTGAACTGATCAAACATTCATTCATGCACAGAGACACAAACACACATATGTGTGTGTGTTTGTGACATGATTGCTGTCTTTTTTTCTCAAAGAATACAAAAATAACACCATGTTAGAGGCAAATTACAGTATATCCAGTATAGGCAATCAGACCAATACTAGTTCAGAATGATTTACCACAAGTCAGGGGCAGATAATGCATATAAACATTTGGGGTGCATCTTGTGTTTCTTTTGAGACATATAAGAATATACAAGATATATGTATATACAAGACATATACACACAAGACATGTATGTGTATATAAGATATCTACATACATATACATATATGTTACATAGCATATGATGTGTATATACATGAAACATATATTTGTGGATAGATAGATGAATGGAAGGATAGATGTGAATGTAGATGTATACACACACATATCTTGTCCAGGGCTTCTCCTTTTCCCTTGCCTAGGATATACATTTCAGTTATCATTTAATCATTCACTTGGAGAAATATTTGTCTCCATATATTTCTTAGACATAACTAGTGGCGCAATGAATGAATCTAATGTTAGGAAGTGGTGAATCTGATTTCAGGAAGACCTGAATTCAAATCTGACCTCAGTCACTCATTGTATAATCTTTGGAAAGTCACTTAACCTCAGTTTCCTTAGTTGTAAAGTGGGGATGATAAAATAACTATATCTCAGATTATTGTGAAGATAAGTTGAGATATTTGTAAAGAATTTAGCATAGTGCTTGCTATTAGTACATATTAAATAAATGTTTATTTCCTTCTCTTTTCTTCTTTTATTTATTTATTAATAATGAATGGTTTCTAGAGAATAATATTCAAATTTGATATAAAATCAAAATATTACATATGTTATATTATTTATATAAACATACATGTATATGTATGTGTATGTGTGAGGATTCTTGGGGCAGCTATAACTGGAATGGAGATTTTTTCCCAACATTGAATATAAATTTGTCTTTTTGCAAGGTCCACCCATGGCTCCTAGTTCTTCCTTTTTTATTCAAGTATTTATTTGGATAATGTCAACACAAATAGTTGTCCCAGATGGCAAGTCATTTTCAATGAGGAGCCAATCTCCCAGTAGGGTAGCTACTCCCCAGGAATAAGCAAATATTCTTAGAAATTGTACTTGACAATGTTAGCATGTCCACATTATAGTTTCATAAGGAAAAAAAAAATTTCTATTTACTCCAACTTTAGTAATGGGGACAGTAGCTGATAGAGTGAATAGAGTGCTGTGCCTAAAGTCAGGAAGATCCAAATCTGGCAAGTTACCTAATACTGTTTGCCTGTTTCTTGATCTGAAAAATTATCTGGAGAAAGGTATGCAAACCAGTATCTTTGTCAAGAAAACTCCAAATGAGATCACAAAGAGTTAGACAGAAATAAGCATGACTGAACAACAGCAAAATCTAGTAATGTCCATGAAGCATCTGGGTAAAATCATTTATCCAGCATACATTTCTTGAGAGTTCGTGTACAAAGTATTAAAAGAAAGGGCAAATAGGTGGTGCTGTGGATAGAGCACTGCCACAAGCATTAGGAGGACCTGAGTTCAAATGTGACCTCAGCAACTAGGTGTATGATACTCTCAAAAAATTTAAAATCAAAACAAATAAAAAAGCCCCACAAAATATTTAGAGCACTTTAAATAAGAACAAGACGGTTTTCATGCCCCTAAGAAGCTTGCAACATAGCAGGAGAAAGAGCACATACATGCATCCAAAAAGTAAACACAATCTTTACACCAGGAAATATGGTTTAGTAGAAAGAGCATCTGTACTGCTGTTTATTTCCTGTATGGTTTTGATAAAGTCATTTAATCTCTTCAAGCCTCAGTCTAGTCACTCAAAAAATGGTAGTGGAGTATGAAAATACAAAACAAACAAAGAAAAAAACAAAATGCACTTAATGACAAGAATATTTGAGTTGAGTCTGTCAACTACAGAAAACTTTTTTTATTAATACTTTTTATTTGCAAAACATATGTATGGGTAATTCTTAAACATTAATCCTTGCAAAGCTTTCTGTTACAAATTTTTCCCCCTACTCCCCACCCCTCCCCTAGATGGCAGGATATCCACTACATGATAATTATGTTAGAATACTAACTACAGAAAACTTACACAACTGTTAATAAGTCACTTAAATATTCTATCAGCAGATCTTAAACTTCCCCCCCCAAAAAAAATCATTGAGAAACTCTGCTCCCTTAAGAGCTTTTGTTTTGTTTATGTTATGAACTTGCAGATTCCCAGAAAAAAATTTTCATTTATATAAAAAACAGGAGGTTGGAGTAGATGCTCCCTGGAAGTTCCTTCTAGTTCTAAACCTTTTCACTATCTCCCAGGGTCTCTGAGTGAACTAAATGACAATCTAAGGCACTATGTAAATGTCACTTATTATTACTATGAGGGGCAAGATTCTCCTAAAGTCCTTTTCTTCCTCTTTACTTTTAGACTCTAAACTTTTTTGATTATCCATTACTAAATAATTTTGAATGAGTATCCACAAAATATACTCTTTTCAACTCAAAATAAATATGGTAGGGGGAGGAAAGGGTGAGTTCTTATTGGTCTCACAGTGCAGATAGGGTATCAGACTCATTGGCATCTAACATTCCTTTTAATTTTTAATTTATGATCCTAGTATCATGGGATAACTAGCTAAAGATATTTTCATTCAGGAGTAAGAAACTGAATAACAGGATCAATTTTGGGGTTTATTTCACCTTTCTGGGTTGACTTCTTCATTCACAGCTTTTTAAATGCCACATTTTTCCTGCCTAGGGCCAATTCCAAATGTGTTTGTATTTGTAAACATCATTGATTCACTGAGTCTCCAAATTTTCTATGTTTGAATAACCAGTCTAGACATAATAAAATGTTACACATTTGTATTTCAATGGAACTGTATGGAATATTACACGTGACTTTCTACCCAGAACCTACTAAAAAAGGCTAACTAGATAGGTGTAGTCATAGGTAGGGAACTACTTTGTTGGTATATCATTATTATTTATTAATGGCATTCCTGATTTCGGGTAATCACAGAGGGAAAATGAAAACAACACTAAACAATTTTTTTTCCAGTAAACTTGAGAAGTGGGAAGCTGCCAACCTCTCTCATTATATGATTGTTTCCCGATAGACCATTAAAACACATGTGGGGTCCTGCTCAACCAGGAATATATTATGTACCTTGTACTTTTTATACCCTCAAAATTATTATTTTTTTATACTACAACCTCCATGGGAAGGATTGGTTTTTACAATCCCTGTTTTACAAACCTTAGTCAGTAGATACCTCATAGGATGAGGAAATTTGAAATTTCAATGTAGCATTTTAATAGAATGTAATCTTTTATAATGGGGGTCTTATGAATATGCAGAAGGTCTCAGATATAGGCTAGAGAAACCTGGTTCCAGGAGATTCATGATGGAAAGAATAGAATTGTCTGGGGGAAATTATGAAGCATGCATTGCTGCATTTTGCAGCCCATGCCCCTCAGGTAAGCATTGGGGAAAGCTGCAAAGGTAAGCTTCCTTCCTTTCTCTGTGACTGTACTCTCAGTTGATCACTTAAATTCCTTGCACAGTTATCCTTAAAGGGGAAGGGGTCTTAGACCTTCTCCCTTCAGAGGCTGAGATGCAGCCTTGTGAAAAACACAAGATTGGTGCTTAAGTCTTGGTTCAGTTCTTTGGTATTAGGTGAAGATTTATCTGGAAGCTCCCGAGTTTCAAAAGAATAAAAGTACCAGCCTCCAGGCATCCAGAAATCTTGGGGATGCAGTAGCCAGCACAGCATTGATGTCTCAAGGAGCAAATGACTTTCAAGAATGACCTTCATGGTCCCGGGCAAGGGATCCTGACACGAGAACTCATTCAGCAGACTTTGTTTGGATATGAATTGATGGGAACAAAGCTATGTAGAAACTGAACTGAGAATTAACCTATTTCTCCCAGAGATCAAGGTGGTGTAGGCTAGAGTATGCTTCAAAGTCATGGGGAGAAAAGGTTTTTATTTACAAACTTTTTTTCTCATTTTATATATGCATATATATACACATACATACATGTGCACATACACATATGTGTGTATACATATGCAATATACATGCATGTATGTGCATATACATCTATATAATCATGCATGTATATACTTATCCATGTGTGTATATGTATGTGTGTGTAGGTATATAGTAAAAGGTAAGTGGTTAAATGGAACTTGGGTCCTAGTCTCTCTCCCCTAACAATGGGGAAGAGTACAAAACTGATGGGGGAATGGAACCCAAAACAGTAAATAAGAGATCTCCACAAATTCTTCCAATACTCTAGAACTCTGAAAGACAGATGCAGACTTCCTGACCCTGGGATAGAAAGATCAGAATACATAAATCACACTTAACACACATTTCAAAAGTTTTGTGAGTTTTATTAATCTGGGGGGAGGATTCTATGAAGGATAGATTAATGATGAAAGCTCACATTACTATCACAATTTAAGGTTAACAAGACCATTTCCTTCACATCAAACCCATGAGAGAGAAAATAGCATCATTATTTTCCTCATTGGACAAGTGAAAAAGTTGATGTTCATAAGATAATAGACTTAGAAATGGTAGAAAATTTGGAGGTCATCTGCTTCAACACTCTTTTATAAATGAAAAAAAAAACTGAGGCCCAAATATATAAAGTGAATGGTTCAAAGTCCTCTGATTTTAAATTCACTTACTTTCCACTGAAATGTATGGGGCAGCTAAGGGGCAGAGTGGATAATGTACTGGGTCTGGACTTAAAAGATTCATTTCTCTGAGTTCAAATCTGACCTCAGATTCTTATTACCTATGTGACCCTGAACAATTCACTTCACCCTGTTTGCCTTAGTTTCTTTATCTGTAAAATAAGCAGAGGAAGGAAATGGTAAACCATTTCAGTAACTTTGCCCAGAAAATCACAAGTGGAGTTATGGAGAGTTGGACAGAAATGAAATGATTGAACAGTGCAAAAAGATTTTGATTCTACTGAAAAGGAGATGGATTTTTCCCTCACCAGAGACTTTTCAGCAAGGGAAAGATGGATATCTTACAGATATATTGCAGAGAGGACCTTTTGTTCAGATTTGGGACTAGAGGGAGATTGAGGGCTCTTCAAATTTTCAAATTTGAGGATTTGAAATCTTGTACATGGTCAATGGCTGGTAAAAAAGATGGATTTGCATGCATGTAAACTGAATCTCTATCCTATGTAAATGTGTACATTTCTGGGTTGGAGAAAGTAATAAGATCATGTAATTGAGATATGTAGAAATTGACAAAACATTGAGGAAAAGCAATCTATGCCCTCTTATTTTAAAGATGAGAAAACGAAGGGTCAGAGAGAAATAACTTTTTTATGGTATTTTGATTTGAATTCAAGTTCTTCACACCAAGTCTATCACACTGGTCATCTATTTTTCCACTGCACTAGAGCTATAGAAGTGCAAAATTACTGTATCAGCAAGTATTAGCATCCTGAACTATATTTATTTTAATAACATTAAAAAATACATTTAATTGATATTTATTTTACATCATATGCATTTCAAAATGTGTTACTCCCCTTTCCCTTCCATGGAAAAATCCCTAATAATGGAAATTTTTTAAGAAGACAAAATAGTTTTAGCAAAACTAATGAAAATATCAAAAATTATGGCAATGTATATAGTGTTCCACATCCATAGACCCTCAACTCCACAAAGAAAGGTGAGTTGAGATATTGGACTAAATTTATATCTCTTTTAGTAGATGAAACTTAGTCATAATTTCATAAATTTCAGTTTTTATTATTTTGATGTTCTTTTCATTTATCTTTTTTTGTAGTATTTATGTTGTTTTCTAACTTTGAGACGCATCAATTTATGTCTTTCCACACTTTTCTGTATAAACAACATTATTTCTTACAGTGTAATACCATTCTATTACACTAATTTATAAAAAATTAACCATTTCATAGTTGATGGGTATCTACTTTGTTTTTTAGTTTTTTGATACAAAAAAGTATATGTGTATATGTCTCTTGGTTATGTTGAAAGATGGCAATAATCCTTTGAGAGTTCTATAGGACAATTATGCTGTCATGCTACTGAAAGATTGTGAGATGAAATATAAGGAAAAGTGGAAGGTGGATCTTCAGGGTAGACATATTTCCCTGCCTAAAATATTGGCAGTCAATGAAGACAGTGCTAACCATCGGGGACACACACAAAAAATAATTGCTGCTTGCAAAGAGCTTACAATCTAATAGGAGAGATAACAAGCAAATATTTACAAACTAGCTATATAACTAGGAAATGATTAACAGGGAAAGCAATAGAATTAGAGGGTCGGGAAAGACTGTAAAAGATGAAATTTTAATTGGATCTTGAAGGAATCCATGGAAGCCAGTAGGCAAAGATTAGGACCAAGAACATTCCAGATGTGTTCAATCACGGAAAAGAAATGGAGTCTTATTCATGGAAGTCAATGTTACTGAATTATTACTTTGTGGAAGTGAGGGAAAAAAAGGTTGGAAAGGAGTCCTAAGTAATGAAGGGTTTTGAACCTCAAACAGAAGATGTTATATGTGATCCTCCAGCTCAAAGGGAACCACTTTAGTTTATTGTGTATTGGGGTGACATAGACCTGAGTTTTAAGAAAATCCCTTTGCCAGCTGCATGGAGAATAGATTGGAACAAAGGGAAATTTGTGGCAAGCAGACGTACTGGTAGGATATTACAATAGTTGCAATATAAGGTGACAAAGAACCAAGTGGTATAGATGTCAAAGGAAAGAAGGGGGCATATAAGGGAGATACTGGAAAGGTGAAATCAATAGGCCCTGGCAATAGATTGAATATGGTAGGCAAAATTGATGAAATTGGCAGCCTGGAACAGTCTCCTTTGCCCCATTCTAGCTGTGACTCCAAAAGCCCTAAAATCATTTTTTTTAATCACTCACACAATTACCTTCACATGGCAGAAGCTGATACTTCTGGGTTTCTGATGATTACAGATATTTATATTTACAGCCACGGATCTCCAAGACTAAATCTCCCACCCTTCCATTTCTGCTACCATGAGCAACTTGTGGCCACAGAGTAACAGAGGAACAGATTTTTGCTGGACCGTTTTTGGTTTTTTCTTTTTAAATACTGTGCAGACGGTTGCATTCTCTGCATTAAAATGGAAGATAAGAGGTCTGACTCACTTGGCATATAATTGTAGGGAGTGAATCAGGGATACAAGCATATGTTTTAATAGAAATGATAATTTTTTTCTTTGATTTTGCATCTCATGGCTTTGTGCTTTCCTGTAGATCTGAATGGGAGCTGGGAGGAGCTCTGATCATGGAGGCGCATTTTAAAAACAACAACATCGGCTAGAGCTTTACTCATAATGTTAAAATTGGGCAGAATGTGGCAGAAATGATTCTCTGTGACTGAGACCTGTTTGTTGTGAATTGCTAATTAGTATAATTGTTAACATTCAGAGAATTGCAAAGCAGAAAATTTTCAACCCTGACTGCTTATCATTCACATGACAGTACTGAATTAAAATAACACAGCCACAAAATAAGTAACAAAATGTTCTATGAAATTTCCCAGGAACAATCTATTAGAGAACTATAGAAATTGTGCAGCAATGCAGATTGCTATTTTATTCAATTTCTACAAAACCTTTTTAGAAAAATACTGAGAAAATGCTTTGTAAAGGAGAGAATCTACAAAGGATAGAAATTCTATTCCTTCTAGACCTCAGTTCAAGAGCTCGTCCGCTATACAGGGCCTTTTTCTCGGCCCCAAAGAATCCTTCATTAAGTATAATATGGAATCTTCTTTATTACTCTCAGAAAAGCTGAAAGAATTTTATTCCAAAGAAATCAATACATATTCTAAGAAGAAGAAAATTCATGGAAATACCCAGGCACGTTGGAGATTAGAAACACTTTTTGTGTAGCCCTATTGAAATAAAGAACATTCAAAAAATCCTTATGCTTTTACTTTGAAATTGCCATCTTTTTTGAGATTTGATTTAAAAGGATTTTTTTTGTCAAAATTAATACAAGACCGGAAGCTCAACCAAATCAAATCCAAAAAGCTGGGATGGTACTGTTGCTTTAATTTAAATCTGAAATTGAACACAAAATGATATCAAGCCCCAACTATTAAATAAGCTGATTGGAAGAAGGACGAGCAAGGGAATCCTGAATAGGCCTAATAATTCAAAATTAATAAAATTGATGCTAGAACATTGATGAATACCTTTGTCATTTTCTCATATTAAGAGGAGGCAAACATGGATGGTACTTCTTGTGATTTTAAGTTCTCATCTTTTGTGGGATTAATCAGAGGTAATGTATGCCTGCTGAATTGGAGAAGAGATCCTAGATCCAAATCCCTCCTCTGTCACTAAATAATTAGTTTGGCTAAATCATCGAGTTTTCCTCAGATGGAAAATGAAGAGATTGAATTGAACTATGTTCCTTCCTTTAATTTAATTATTTTATTTTACTTCATTTTATTTCCAAATGTCATTCTCCTTCCCAGAGAGGCATTCTTTGTAACAAAGGATTTAAAAGAAAAAGAGGGAAGAACAAAATGCATCAGCAAACCTAACAGCAAGCCATTTAATCTGATATTATGTGTTATGTTCCCCAACCCAAAGCCTCCATATTTGGGTCTCTCTAAAGAAAGGATCAAAAAGGGTTATATGACTGTATTTTCCTCTTTTTTTGTGAAACGAGGGATGCAGATTCATTTTCTGTCCTTTTCCTCAAGGCCAACTTAATCATTGTAATTACTCAACATTCATTTTTGTGATTGTTGTTATGGCTACTATTCTTTGCATTTATGTTATTGTGGGCTAAGTTTTCTTAGATCCTTTTTAACAAACATTGGCAGGTAGGTGGTACAGTGGATAGAGTGCTGGGCTTAAAGTTAAGAAGTTGTTTTGCCGTCATGTCCAACTCTTAGTGACTCCTTTTGGGCTTTTCTTTCCTTCTCCAGCTCATTTTACAGATGGGGAAACTGAGATAAATAGGGTTAAGTGACTTGCCTAGGGTTACAGAGTTAGTAAGTATCTGAGGCTGGATTTGAACTCAGAAAGATGAATCTTCCTGATTGCAGATGAAGCACCTAATTTCCCAGAATTAGGATAACCTGAGGTAAAATCCAACTTCAGACATTTACTACCTGGGTAATTCTATGCAGGTCAATAGATTCTGAAAGATGGAGATAAGGAAGGAGTGTATACTAGGTCTTCTAGCAAAAATAGACAATGGCATACTAAGATTAAGGATCAGTTAGCAGTTTAAGCCAGAAATAAAGGTGTGCCATTTCCAATTCAGGTCAGCTCTTGAAAGCTGATTGTTAAATAATCAATGTGAGTGTTTGCACCTTGGGAATAAGCAAATGTCCAAAATAGGGGCTTGATTTATTGCTTTGTTGATTATCTTGACTTTAAATGTGATGAAGAAAAATTTAATAACTTAGATTAAACAAAAAAGTGTGCCATATTTACATTTTTCCATGTAGAGTCAGTTGTGAACATTTACCAATATGTCACTGACTACAATGCTGAATATGTGAAGAGGAGTAAAATGGAATAATTCTCATAGTCTGGGACCAGACTATAAAGAAGCATTTGTTCAAGCCCAAGCAGTTTTTATTTTATCGTAAAAGTAATTGCACAGGAAGCCACCTACACTCCATTTAATTCCAGTGTTTTTTTTTCTTGTTTTTTTGTTAATTATTTCCTACTTGTCCTATATAAAGCTTGCTTTGCATATATTTGTCTTTATGTTGACTTCTTCATTAGATTGCAAGATCCCTGACGGCAGGGACTAGCCTTTGTTTCTTTTTATAGACACAGTGGCTGGCATATAATAGGAATTTAATAAGTATATATTGATTAAATGGTTGAAAGGTTTATGAAGGGAGGGACTGATGTGATCAGATCTGTGCATATGAGAGATGTTTTGGCAGCTATGTGAAACTTAGATTTGAAAGGAGAAAGACCATGAGTTAGGTAGTATGAGAGTCACCATCTGTATGAAGAAATGGAATATTATTGTTCTATAAGAAACGACCAGCAGGATGATTTCAGAGAGGCCTGGAGAGACTTGCATGAACTGATGCTGAGTGAAATCAGCAGAACCAGGAGGTCATTGTATACAGCAACAAGACTATATGATGATCAGTTCTGATGGACATGGTTCTCTTCAACAATGAGATAATTCAAACCAGTTCCAATTGTTCAGTGAATAAGAAAGCCATCTACCCCCAGAGAGAGGACTGTGGAAACTGAGTGTGGTCCACCATATAGCATCTTCACTCTTTCTGTTGTTGTTTGCTTGCATTTTATTTTCTTTCTCAGGTTTTTTCTTTCCTTCTTAATCTGATTTTCTTGTGCAGCAAGACAATTGTATAAATATGGATGCATATATTGGATTTAACATATATTTTAACATACTTAACATGTATTGGACTACCTGCCATCTAGAGGAAGGGGTAGGAGGAAGGAGAGTAAAATTTAAAAGAGAAGGTTTTGCAAGAGTCAATATTGAAAAATTACCCGTGCATATGTTTTGTAAATAAAAAGCTTTAATAAAAAAAATAAAAAGAAGAATATAAGGTAAAACAGACTAAAGAGATAAAGACTGAGATCAATACAGGAAAAATAGTGGGGGGGAGAAAAACTTTCCACAAGTCATTAGAACTGTACAAAAGTAGAATTGCTTCAATAAATAGTAAATTTGCTGTCCGTTGAGGCCTTTGAGTATGTTTACAATATAAGATTGACAGAATCCTAGCTAGATATGGTGTAACATTTTAAAAAGACCATCTAAGATTTTAGCAAAATGACAAAAAAATGAAAAGGACAGTTACTAGAAGAGCTTGGGGAAAATAAACATATTAATATTCTGTTGAAGGAACTGTGAATTGGTTCAGCCATCCTGGAAATGTAATTTGGAACTCTTCTCAAGAAATTATTAAGCTATGACTATTCTTACCCTCAATGACAGCACTAGTAAGCATGTAACACAAAGAGATCAAAGTGAGAGCAACAGTACATATATAAACCAGGATATTCAAAGTTATAACAGAGAACTAAAGACAAAGAGAGTGACCATAAACTGGAAATGCCTCTCTATATATTATAATTTATGAAAGGGAATGTTATTGCTGAATGAGAAATGATGAAAGGGGAAATTCCAGTGAAATCTGGAAAGATTTGTATGAATTGATACTGCCTAAAGCAGAATAATATATACAAAAGAAGAGCATTTGCAAAGAAAATCAACTTTAAGTCTTTGAGGAACTTTAGGATTTTTATAACTATAGCAACCAATCACTATTCAAGAGGAACAATGATGAAGCATGTGTCCATCTTCTGACAAAAAGGTGATAGGCTCAAGATGTATCATAAAATACCTAAATTTAGACAGAGACAAAGGGTATATTTATTTTTCTTGACCATGAATATTTGTTATAAAAATTTTGCTTTGTTTTGAAAATGCTAGGGGAAGTAAAAGGAAGAGAATCCTGTAGTAATAGATGCTTAAAAAGAAAAAAAGAAAAAAAAGTGTCATTGAATTGTGTTCTTTTTGGTGGGTATTTTTTGTTTGTTTGGTGGGTTTTGATCTTTTGATTTTTTTTCCTCGCATAAAAAAGAAAAGAAGGAAAGACAGCAGAAAACAAAGAAGAGCAGAATAGCTTTGTAAGGTGTAAATTGAATATATTATTATATTTTTAAAAGCAAGTGGTATATGAGAGAGAAATGTTATTTCTTTCTTTCATGTACAATTCTTTTTCTGTTATACTATTTACTTGGTATGTTAAATTCAAAATGAAAACTATATCACATTTTTAAAAATCCCTAACCTCCCTCCCAAAAAGTATGTATTTTCTAAATGACCGCAATTATAAACATAAAAGGATGATGGAGAGAAAAGACTGTATATATATATATATATATATATATATATATATATATATATATATTCCTAAACCATAAGTAGGAAAGAATAGTAGCTGGGACAAAAAATCTGAGTTAGAATCCTCCATGTGAGACTTGGTTATGAGTCATATTACCTGGAATTTATTCTTCCCTTTGACCTGTGTGACACTGGATAAGTCATATAATCTCTCTTGATATTAATTGTGTCTGTAAAATTAGAGATCTGAGTTTGGTGTTTTATAAAATCCCTTCTAGCTACATATCTATGGTCCCATGTGCTAGAACTGAGAGGGACTTCAAACAGTCAAGACCAATCCATCATTTTTCACAGAAAGAAATAGATTTAGGTTGGTTAAATGTTTTGCCCAATGTCACAAAGGTTAGAAGGAGAATTCAAACTCAGGTTTTCAGCACTGATGGTCTTCTCACTGAGTACCTTGGGCCAAGTATGACTATAATAGCTTTAGGATTAGTGTCAATGTTGGCTATGGTTATCACCATGTTATTTTGCCATTGGGCAGTCTGAGAGTCACAGTGTATACACATACACACATGCATATACATCTACACACACACAAACATACACAATCAATGCTCAGATTTCACAAGGGTAAAGTTCCTAGAACAGCAAGGTTAACAAAACTATTGAAGGTCTATAAATTTGTTCATATCTTGCTCTCTCTTTTTTCTCTCTATTGAGCATTGCTGATAATGTGGAAGTTTCCAACAGGAAAGTGAAAATGAGGCTACTAATAATGTCACCCCAATGTTTGAAGCCTCAAAAAATAAATGCACAAATGTTGAGAATCTATATATTTTTATCTATATCTTTTTTGTGATTTTTTTCTTTTCCCCCAAATTATATCATTGGTAGCATTTCAACTTAGTTAATAAAAATGATTCCATGCTTATTCCATTGTACCACTCAGATAAAGAATTAACATAAATTAAACTGGTATGAGTTCATTTGAAATCCTATATTATTCCAGTTTCAATTTATTGGCAGTGAAAACATAGAACTAAAGCCAAAAAGATAGTAATAAGGATCTTTTTTTAGCATTGTACTATCATAAGGTATAGAAGTGGCAGAAAGAGTCTATGACTTATTACAAGAAGAAGAGCATGGTGGCAGGAGAATGAACATTGAACTAAAATACTGTTGACCTGAGTTCATATCCCTACTTAGTCAAAGATCCCTACTCAGTCAGAGGTACCTTATGTGATTTGGTTGCAGCAAGTCATACTCTCTCTTTGAGAGTCTCCATTTCCTCTCTTATCAAAAGAGATTTTTTTTTTATTTGTTCAGTCTTTACCAGATTCTCTCCAAAGTTTTCTTGTATGGTTAATATTTTATTAACTAAATCATACCAATTTAACTTATGGTAACTCTTTATCTCAGTAACATAATGGAATAAACATGAAATCAAGAACCAATGGCTCTGGATTCAAAACCAATGAACACGAATTAGTCACTTTCCATCCCTGGGCTTCCATCCTGTTAAATGAGGGAGTTACTGCTAAAGTCTTTCCAAGTCCAAATATATGATTTTATGATGAGCCTGCTTCTCCTTTATCATAAATTGAAAAACTTTTCAATATCTTATAATGCTACCATGAATGTTGGGAGTAGAAGGCAAGAAGAATGAGAATAGGTACTGTTTTTTTGTTTTTTGCTTTTGCTTTATATCCCAAACACCTACAACTATTTCACATAGTCAATACTTAATGTTTGTTGAACTGATTCCTTGATCCATCCACAGAGTGCTGGAACTGGCTTCTACAGGCTTATAAGAGCCAGATGTTAAATTTTCAATGTAGTTATTTACATTGCAGGAAATGACAAATACCACAAATCAATTTCTTCATTTATAAAAGTCTATGAAAATTGGGCTAGGTGATATTTCAGTACTGAAAAGTTGTTGTATAAATAGTTTAGTCTCAAATCATCCTTAGTTCATCTATAAAAGAAAGCAATTGGAGGACAACAAATAGATGAAAACTAATATAGATATTCCATTATCTGATTAGTGATCTAGTCTCAGTGGTCACAATTCTAGAATCATCATACTTGGACTCTAATATGTTTATTCATGGTGCACTAGATTGTAAGCTCCTTGAGAGCAGCAACTGTCTTGGCTTTTTTTATATCCACAATGTATAGCACAATGTCTGGCACATAGTATATGTTTAATAAAAGCTTATGGGTGCATTGGTCATGATTATATAATGCATTAATATTTACTAAGTAATTTCTGAACCAACTTGGGATAAGGCATGATATGCTGAATGTCACAGTAGAAAGAGGGCTATATCTGGAGTCAAAAAGACTCAAGTTTGAATCTTCCTTCTTTTAAAAACAAAAGTTTAATAATAGCTTTTTATTTTTCCAAATATATGCAAAAATAGTTTTTAACATTCATTCACCTTTGCAAAACCTTGTGTTATAAATTTTTCACCCTCCCAACCTTACATCAAAAGGGAAAAACAAATACTACCAAAAAAGATGAAAAGAATGTTTTGATCCACATTCAGTCTTTATAGGTTTTCTCTCTGGATGCAAATAATTCTTTTCATCACAAATTTATTGGAATTGCTTTGAATCACCTCATTGTTGAAAAGAGCCAATTCTGGAAAGTAAAGTTAGTGCTTTTAGTAGTATAGTTACTTCACAGGCAGGATTCTTATATGACAACCAAATCATGTAATACCAAAAAAAGCTATAGACAAAATTTAAAATACAGAATTCAGCTCTTATTAAAGCACTATTATCCCCCTTCTGTAGACAAGATTTAAAAATAGAGGGATTAAGTTCTTTGCCCATGGTCACAGAGCAAATATCTCTTGATTCTGGATGCAGAAGTCTTTCTATTATATCATGGTTTTATATTTAAGATGAAACTGAAATGAGTGTTTGGGCCTGAGAAGTTACCTACAAAAAAATCTGTCCTAGAGGAAATAAAATTGGAAAGCTTTTAGCATTAACTTTCAAAATACTTTAAAAACTAACATTAGATTCCAAAAGATTGGAAAAGAATGAATAATGCCTTTACCCAAGAGAGGTGAACAAGAAAAAAATCAACAAATATCACGAGGCTTGCTAGTTTCCTAGCATGACAAAACTTGTTATACAAAAAATGCCAACATTAATGGTATTCTCAGTGATGATTCAGTAATAATGATAGCCAGAATTGAAACAGTTGGAAAAGAAAAACATGAAATTTGCAGTCAGAGGACTTGGATTCAAATCCTGGCTCTTCTACTTCACATCATATCATTTCTGCTAACAACTAGATAACTTAATAGTAGAAAGAACCTTAGCATTAATGCCCAAGCTTCTCATTCTTAGAGAGGGAAAAATTATGACTTTTAAAAGTTAATTTATATAACTAATAAGCATCTGAGGCTTAATTTAAAGGTATCAGGCAGGCTTTCAACACTGATTTTCTAATAGCTTACATTTAAGATCTTGCAATGGATAAAGCAATGTAGAAAGATCTCAATAAAAGCACATTGTGTCTATTATTTATTAATTTTAAAAAATCATTTGACTTCGAACAAAATAAAGCATTGGAGGCTTTCCTCAATCAAGGTGCTTGGTATTTCCCAAACATATGTTAAAATTTTGATGTATTTTTAGAGCTTCCAACAGATGCTGAAAACATTTTTTCACAGGATAAGTAAAAATATTACATTTCGCCTAATTCCAAAACTGTGGAGACCTTGCTGGAAAATCCCTAGTGAGGGGAATAGAAGACCATTCCATATTTGGATAGTTCTAATATATAATCTATATCTGCACACATATATTTACACATATATGCATATAATCATATAAATGTATGTATATATATACACATATATACATATGTACACATAGACATTCTCTTATGTCAAACCCAAACCTTCCTTAATGTGACTTTCACCTACAATTCCTTATTTTGGCTTCTGAGACCAAGCAAAACAAATTTTGTTCCTATTCCCTATGAACTTCCTTCAAATATTTGAAGTGACTATCATCTCTCCTTAGTCTAAGTCTTCTCAAGATAAATCATTACAAATCCCTTTCATATGTCATGATCTTCATTTGTCTCACTATCCTAGTTGACCTCTCTTAGATCCAATCTTTTAATATCCTTACTAAAGAATGATTCCCTAAGTAGACTACACTATTTTCTATGTGGCTTGATCAAAGTTGAGAACGGAAAAATTATCATCTATTTCATTCTAGCACTATGCCTTTAGAATAAAATGTAGGACAGAATAAGATGTTTACTTTCATGGTCTCAGCTGATTTATTTTGACTTCAAAGTTCATAGAAAATAGCACATAAACTGTAATCTATATATCTTATAATAGTAAAATTGATTATTTGAATCATGTATAAATTTACATTTAACACCCAAACTTCATCTAACTTAATTCAAATCATTTTTATAGCCTGCTGAGAACTTTTTAGATATTTACTCATTCAACATGTTAGCTATCCCTCTTAGTGCTATTTGATTAGCAAATGTGACAAGCATGTCACTTATACAATTATCTGAGTCATTGATAAAAATGTGAAACAGACAAGGTCAAGAGCTATTCCTTAGAGAACTCCACTAAAAATCTATTTCCATGATAACATGGCAAACTTCAGAATTATCATTAAAGTCTGGGATTTCAACCATTTCTGGAACCAATCTAGCCTATAGCTCTCTATCTAACCCACTGGGATAGCATGAAAGAATTTTGCAACTTCTTTGATGAAATCCAGGTTGTTGTTGTCAGGCATTTCAATCATGTCTGATTCTCTGTAATACCATTTTGAGATTTCTTGATAAAGATAATAAAACCGTTTGCCTTTTCTTTCTCCAAATCAAGTTACAATTTAGGAAACTGAGTTAAACAAGGTTCAGTGATTTGCCCAGTGTCACACAGCTGGTTACATGTATGAAGACAGCTTTGAATTCAGAGAGATGAATCTTCCTGACTCCAGGTCTGGCACTCTATCTAGAGTATCACCTTGCTGCCCTGAAATCTAGGCAAATTTGACTTGTCTTATCAAATTTCCTTGTCAGAAACAGAAATATGATTCTTCTGACATGACCTGTTTTTGATGATGTAATGATAGCTTTTGATTACCATGTTTTTCTTTTCAAAATGTTCCTAAGCTATTTTTTAAACAACTGGTTGGAGAAATTTACCAAGAATTGAAGTCAGCCTTACAAGTCTGTACTTTGGAGATTTTACCCTCTTCCCCATTTTAAAAATTGGGACATTTGACCTTTTTCCATCATGTAATTCATCATCCTTAAGATGCTTCAAAGATGAAAAATAGCTACCCAGGAATAATATCTAGAATCCTTCCTTCTTTTCTTCCTTCCTTCCTTCTTTCCCTTTTTTTTGCTTTCTTTCTTTCAATTTTTCTTTCTTTTTTTT